>CAUYSK010049497.1:0-22634 GCA_963575035.1 Avahi laniger
TGGATCTTTTTATCCATGCACAATTTTGGAACATAATGCCTTTGTTATTTGGAAAATATTCATTCACTGAGTTATATAGAGCTTCCAAATGTTGACACATTTCATCATATAATATTAAAAACCAAGGCCGGGCGCAGTGGCACATGCCTGTAGTCCCAGCTACTCGGGAGGCTGAGGCAGGAGCATCGCTTGAGCCCAGGACTTTGAGGTTGCTGTGAGCTATGATGATGCCACTGCACTCTAGCATGAGCAACAGATTTAGACTCTGTCTAAAAAAAAAAAAAAAAAACAGTG
This sequence comes from Avahi laniger, assembly GCA_963575035.1. Classification (NCBI taxonomy): domain Eukaryota; kingdom Metazoa; phylum Chordata; class Mammalia; order Primates; family Indriidae; genus Avahi; species Avahi laniger. The sequence goes on from CAUYSK010049497.1 coordinate 295, forward strand.
GTTTTTTGAGCTGAGCCAGAAGCTACCTGGTCAAAGAGGGGACTTTTCCAGAAGTCAAGATTTCAGAGGTGGAGGAGCTATAGGTACTGATAAAGTGCAGGGAGGAGCCACTGCACTGGGCACTGAAAGAAGTCGAAGAGGCTGAACTATATACAATGAGGCGAAGGGGTGAGCTGTGGGGAGCTCTTCCTTGCATGGACAGACACAAAGTCCTGATGGAGGGTAAACAGGAGGCAACAGACACAATGACGAGGAGCCAACCTCCAGAGTCACGCAGATCCTGGCAAATGACTTTCCTTTTCTGAGCCCCATGTGGATCATAATTCCTCCCTCATAGTGTGTTTATGTTTTTATTTTTTCTTCCTGGAATTCTAAAATCTTTCCTGATGTTTGTGAAGGTTAAATATGGAAATGTGTTTAAAGCGCCTAGTGCAATGCCTAGCATAAAGTAGAAAGGAAATGGTATAGCAACCAAAAACAGTCCCAAATCTTTAGCAGGCCCATAAGGCCCGGTGTGGTCTGGCCTCTGCCTGCCTCTTCCTCTTCTTCGTTATTGCTCATTGTGCTCCCCCTCAAATCACGTCTTACTATTCTCTCTTACAGTACTGTGGCCCCTCTCTTTTAGCACTTAGCTCACTTGACGTTTGACACTTATTTTTGTGTTTACTTGATCCATTTCTGTCTCCCTGTTCATAGTCTATAAAATCTGTAAAGGCATCTAGCACAGTGCCTGACATATAATTCATAAATACTTGTTAAATGAACATATGAAGGGGTTCAGAGGGCTATGCCTGGAGGTATTTCTTTAAGGTTGGGAATATGAATTCTTTTGATTTCTTCCTTTCCTTATTTATATTTTATGTATTAAAAATATTAACATGTATGGCTTATGTAATAAAAAGAAAGAATAAAATTGTTTTTAATGTTTTAGAGAAGAGTAAATCTAAAGCAAAAGCTCCCACCCCCATACACACACACACAGGCATACACACACATACATCCCCTGCTCCTCACCTTGGGATGCAGTTCCAGTACCAGGAGGGGACCTGAAGGCAGGGGGCTAGGGCCCCCACGGCTGGCGGTGATAAAGCGAACAACGTGGTCATGCTGTAGGCCTGGCAGTTCGTACAATGCTCTCTCAGCTTGGAACTGGGCCACAGCCCTTGGAGGGAAGGCTTTGATGGCTACCAGCTCACCTCGCAGCCGCCCGGCCCACACCACTGTGTGACCTCCTTCCCGGATTACCTGGTGGGGACACTGTGTTGGGTGCAGGCTTCTCAGATACACCAGAGATACCCCAGCACAACCTCCAGGAGTGCCCAGAGGAGCCCTTCTCTCCCTCCCTAGGGCACCTGAGAGAAGCACAGCTCGGGTAGCTCCGGCAGCTCCTCACTCCAGTCCCTGCCTGTGTCTGGCTCTGGCTCTGGCCCACCTTGCCCTCTGCAGGCCTTTCGCTGTAGCAGAGCTGGGACAGAGAAGAGCCTTAGGGTCAAGGTGTACACGCATGGGGACAAGTAAGGGGACTTTGTGAGAAGGGAGCTTTGTGAGAGGTAATGGGAGTCAGGTTATAGAGATCCCAGGACCATGGAGTCAGGGGTGCCTGAAGAGGGATCACAGCTTTGGGCAGTGTCTTGGGGTCACAAGGGAGGGATGGGGCAGATTAGTACCCAAGATGATGCTGCCTAGCAACAACAGCAGGAGGAGGAACAGCCCCAGCAGCACCAGTGCCATCCAAATGGACTCACCTGGACATCAAGGCAAGAACTCAGGCTGGTGAGCCCTGCCCCAAACCCGCTCTCTGCTGCTCTTTTCCTCCTCAGAGAACTTGCTTCTTAACCCACCCCCTCCCTGGTCACAAGCCCCCTTATCTCCCGGTCACCAGGGTAACTAACTTCCCAAGGCCAGGAGGAGGGAAGCTTGGGGTGGGGGTAGGGTGAGAACTGCCCTGGTTCTACCTCTCCTCCTAACCTGGGCCCCAGCCCCCACTGGGCTCAGCACCCCGGGTGGCTACCTGCGGAGGCCTGGGGACCCTGGGAGCCAGGAGTCCCAGGGCTCCCTGGAGGAGGCAGATGGCTGTAATTGGCATTGCAGAAGTCAGTGCCACAGGAGCAGGTGAAGAGAGTGGAGCTGGGGCTGGGGTGGGCTCGGGGGCTTGGGTCACAATGGAGGGACTCACAGCCTGGCTCATCACTGTCTCGGCATCCTGATGGGGTGGGATTAGGGGAAGAGGAGAGACAGGAGGAGTTGGGTAGAGAGTGCAGTGGGGCCTGGGAACAGAGAACATAAATCCCTTCTCTATCAGGGGCATCATTTCCATCTCCCATGGTCTTTCCTTTCCCTCCACACATTCCATTTCTCCCCTTCCCCCTTGGTTGCCACCCACATCCCAGCATGGGCATGTCTCCCACCCTAGCTATCACCTGCCATATACGGTGCCATTCACCTTGCATCTCCACCTGTGCCTGGTCTTGGGTCAGGTTCCAGATCCCAAAGCAGCAGTGGCTGTAGAGGCAGCGGATAACCCTGGGGGGCCCTGGTCCTGCATCTAGCAGTTCTCCCAGTGTCTTTGTGCTTCCCCGCACTGCGGGGGCCTCAAAGAACACACAGGTCCGCCTGTTTGGAGGTGCTGAGGCCCAGGATAGGGAAAGGGGAGGATTCAAGATGGGAGTGAATGCAGAGGCAAACACAGTGGCCAAAAGAGTAGACAAAACATGTTTCATTTCCCAGTGTCAGTATGATAAAGCTGTAGGAGGAAACGAGGTCACCAGAGGCCTGGAACCTGACCCCCACCTTGGGGACACATGGCTCTACCTTTCACCCTCACCCACCCAGATCACTCACCACTTTGCCAAAGGGGTGACTGTTGCTTCAGGTGCCCTGTTCCCTCACCGGGTGGGTGGAAAGACCCTACCCCTCCCTGTAGATACTTACCTTGCACGGCTGCGGGAAGTAATGCCCAAAGCCCCAGAGACCCCAGCATCCTGCTGAAGGATGGCAGCAGGAGGAGGAGAGCATGAGCCAGCACAGCTGTCTCTGGCCAGAGCTTTCTTCAAATACAGGGCATCATGGGCTTCCAATCCCTCAGTCCCCAACTCCGCCCCCCTCATCCTAGCCCAGTCTCTGTGGGGGAGAAGGCTGCTGTGGCGGAGAGGGAGGTGTGGAGAAAGCAGGGAAAGAAAGGGAGGAGCAGAGAACCAATCTCATATCCTCCTCTCTTCAGCCACCTCCTCTTTTCCCTGTGTAGTGGGAGGAGGGGGCCCTAGAGGCCCAGCTGAGAACCCAGTGATGCCAGACTTCAAATCTCTGCCTTTTGCTGACCTTGGAAGAAGGTGCTGGACTCTGTCATCCCTTGTTAGGCTGGAAACCAAATGCTTAGAGCCATTCAGTTTTGCCCAAGATCTCTTGTAATCCATATATTCAGGGCTCAGATCTGCAGCTCTGTATGCAGAGGGAGGCTTCACAGTCCATACTAGAGTTGACTTTGTTTTCCAAATTCAAGAATCAGAAAGTATGTAAAATTTCAGTTAAAAAAAAAATCAGGGGCCGGGCGCGGTGGCTCACGCTTTTAATCCTAGCACTCTGGGAGGCCCAGGCGGGAGGATTGTTTGAGCTCAGGAGTTCGAGACCAGCCTGAGCAAGAGCGAGACCCCGTCTCTACCAAAAATAGAAAGAAATTAATTCGACAGCTAAAAAAGAATATATATAGAAAAAATTAGCCGGGCATGGTGGCTCATGCTTGTAGTCCCAGCTACTTGGGAGGCTGAGACAGTGGGATTGCTGGAGCCCAGGAGTTTGAGGTTGCTGTGAGCTAGGCTGATGCCACGGCACTCGCCCCAGGCAAGAGAGTGAGACTCTGTCTCAAAAAAACAAAAAAAACAAAAAAAAAAAAACAAAAAAAAAAAACAAAAAAAAAATCATAGGCCAGGCATGGTGGCTTCCGCCTGTAATCCTAGCACTCTGGGAGGCTGAGGCAAGAGGATCATTTGAGCTCAGGAGTTTGAGACCAGCCTGAGCAAGAATGAGATCCCATCTCTACTAAAAATAGAAAAAACTAGCCAGGCATGGTGGCACACACCTGTAGACCCAGCTACTGGGAGGCTGAGGCAAGAGAATTGCTTGAGCCCAGAAATTTGAGGTTACTGTGAGCTAGGCTGACACCATGGCACTGTAGCCCAGGCAACAGAGTGAGACTCTGTCTAAAAAAAAAAAAAAGAAATCATATTGATAATGGTTACAATGGCAAATTTTACTATGTATATTTTGCCACAATTGAAAAAAAAAATCACCTAGCACTCTAGGAGGCCGAGGTTGGAGGATCGCTTGAGCCCAGGAGTTTGAGGTTGCTGTGAGCTAGGCTGACACCACAGCACTCTAACCAGGGCAACAGAGTAAGACTCTTTCTATAAAAAAAAAAAAAAAAAAAAAAAATCACATTTATTCACACATTCGCTAGCTTGGAGAGAAACAACCAGAGAGTTGGGAGAGCTCAAGTTTGATCTTTAGCTGTTATTAAAAAGCAGGAGATTTAAGGTCACCCTGACATCGAGCACCTACTAGGGTTATGCATTTTACAATCATCTCCTCTAATTCTCCCACTGAGATATTTATTGTTATCTCCACTTGATAGGTAAGAAAATTGAGCTTAGGTAAGTTGCTCAAGGTCACTCTGCTAGAAAATAGCAGAGCTGGGATTTGAATCTAGGCGATTCTGACTTCGACACCCCTGCTCTGTTCTTTGTATTATACCATGCTTCCTGAAAACAAATACAAAATTTAGCAATGAAAAAGGTTTCTATTTAATACAATATTTGAATATTTGAATTTGGATTGTTGAGAGTATATGCACCATTACCTGTCAGCCTGCCATAGCTATTAGAGGGGGGGTACAGTTCAAACTATCACCACCAGAGGTCAGCACACATAGGAGAAGCTCCTGGCTGCGGTGATGGGACAGAAAGCACCTCCTTTGATGACTAATATATTATACAAAGAACACCTCCTATATGTATTAAACTGCAGGGACTATAAAATATGAAGGGAGAGCACAGGGTGTGTAGAGGGAATTTCAGCATGGAGATAGAAGAAGAGGTTTATAGCTTGTGCTACAACAGACACAGGAGTCCAACTCCACCAGACTTTTTCCTAGAATAAGAAACAATAGTAATAGGTAATTGTTTCCACACCTGTGAGCAGCTGGCTTTGATGAGAATTAGAGTCAAAGGGGACTTGTTCCCTGTTTTCCTAGCTTTCTGTACCCCTAGTGGCTGCCTGGAGACCCCTTGTCATTTGGAATGATCTGGCTTAGACCAGGGATGACAGTCTGGTACTGACTCTGATTCTGGGGCCTTTCTTCCGGGGAGCCTGTGTGAAAGGAGGAGATAGTAAATGCTCCAATAGTTGTCAAGCAGCACTTGGAGGATGACCAGGGCTACAAACAGCTGTCCATCCTTCCTTGAGCCCTTCTAGGAGTCTGCAGGGCCCTGCCAGTGAGGTGGAATGTTGTACTTAGTTTCAGCTATCTTCCTTGACTAGCTCTCAGATCATGTAAGTCTGGGGTGATGGTAGGGGGCAGGGAGGAGGATTAAAGGTCAAATAGCTTCTTGTGTCTGGAGTGTCTAACGAGACTATATCCTCCAGAATGGAAGCGGGGTAACGGTCAGGCAGAAAGGCAATCACCTCACACAAAGCCTTGGATAACTACTCCTTTCAAAGATAGAAACATTCCAGCCAGGTTTGCGGGAACTATACCTGCTCTGGGCAGTTAGATTTTAAAGTTGAGATGGTGATAGAACAGGTAAGAATCTGAGAGCTGAGGGATTAGGAAGGTCCTGAAAAAGGACCACAGCATAGGAGTAAAGGCTTCCTGGATTCCACATACACAGAGAGCTTCATTAGGGCCCCCAGATTCAAATCAGCAGTGGCCCAATAATTTACTTTTGATCCTTCTGACTACAGGACTAAAGTGAATTGTTTCAATTCACTAGATATCTATTAGGTCCCAATCTAAAAAAGGTATTTAATAAGGTGCTGGGCCTACAAAGATAGAAGTGTGATTACTGTCCTTCAGGAATTCATAGTTTAGAAAGGCAGGCAGATATATCAACAAGCATCCAGAAAATTATGTTTCATACTAGGGGTATGAGCAAGGACATATACAAGCATAAAGATTAAGTAAGCTAATTCTGCCTAGGGTACAGAAGACAACGGCCCAGAGTGTTTCACAGAGGATAATTAAATCATCTCAAACATAATCACAATGATAACAAGAGGAGGGTAGCTGTTCTAAGCAAAGGGAATAGCAAAAGTAAAGGCACAGAGATGTAAACATAGTTTGTGTGTTGGGAGTGGAGGAAGTGAGAAGGAAAGCACTATGAGATATGACGCAGAAAATCATCCTAGACTAGAACCAGATTGTGAAGGTTTTCAATTCTGTATCAAGATTTTAGACTTTTCCTAAAAGCAATTTTAGGAAGGGGCCTGGTGGCAACATTGAAGATGGGTGACTGGGGTTCCAGGAGATGAGTTGATTCCAAGACTTAAGCAGTAACCAAAGCGAGTACTGGGACAGTGGAAACAAAAATAAAAAAGGAAAAATTTGATATATACTGTACAGGTAATTTTGACAGAATTGGTAATCAAATGAGTGTTGGTAAGTGAAAGGGAGATCCAAAAGAAGATTCTGAGGTTTCAAGTATAAGTGGTTATGAGGTAGGTAATCTTACTAATCCTCCTTATGTGGAACACAAAGGATTATTTCCCCTTCTACCATGTTGAATTCATCTGTAGGTCATCCAGATGAAAATGTCCAGCAAGCAGGCTTTCAGGTTGAGAGAAAAGTTAAGGCTTAAGATTTGGGAGTCACCAACATGTATGTAATAGCTATAAAGTGAATGGGACTTGTTTAGGGGGCAGAAAGGTAGAGTAAGGAAAGGAAGCAAGACAGGGAACATCAACATTTAAGGGACAGGCTCTGTCTCATGTGCTCCCTTCCCCTTTCAACATGTTATGATGTAGCAAGAACGCCCCTTGGTCTTGGACTTCTTAGCTTCTGGAACTGTGAGCCAATAAACTTCTATTCTTTACACATTAAAACAAAACAAAACATTTGAGGGTCAGAGAAAGAAGTGATTATGGGCTGGGCGTGGTGGCTGACGTCTGTAATCCTAGCACTCTGTGAGGCCGAGGTGGATGGATTGTTTGAGTTCCGGAATTCGAGACCAGTCTGAGCAAGAGCGAGACCCCATCTCTACTAAAAAAATAGAAAGAAATTAGCTGGATACCTAAAGATATATATATATATAAAAAGAAAAAAAATTAGCCAGGCGTGGTGGCGCATGCCTGTAGTCCCAGCTACTGGGGAAGCTGAGGCAGAAGGATTGCTTGAGCCCAGGAGTTTGAGGTTGCTATGAGGCAGGCTGACGCCATGGCTCTCTAGCCGAGGCAACAGAGTAAGACTCTTGTCTCAAAAAAAAAAAAAAGAAGTGATTATGAAGGAGACTAAAAAGAATAGGAAGGTTTGAAGAACCAGGAGAATAGCAGCATCAAACTCTTGACAACTTTTCAGATGTGGTGGTGAACAGCAGCGTACTGTAGCAGAGAGGTCCAAGAAGTTAATGACTGAAAGATCACCAGAGTTGGCAACCAGGTGGCTGATATCAATGAGAAAAATTCTGGTAAATGATGGGTGCAGAACAAAGTAGACTGAGAGGTGAATAAAGGAAGAGAAAAATGAGTGTAAACTACTTTCACTAACTTTGGAAATGGAAAAAAACTAGATCAGTAGCTTGAAGAGGAAGCAGAGGTTTTTCAAAATGGGGGAAGGGGGGGCAACTTAAACATGCTTATAGGCTGACAAAAGAAAACCAAGAGAGACTGAAGATGAAAGGAGAAAATATGAAAGCACAAAAAGAAGTCAAACAGTTTGAGAGCACAAGCAGCAGGATTGGGCTTGCAAAGAAAAAATGTTTCTCTCCTAGAAAAAAAGAAGGGGGGGTACATTGGTGAAAAATAGATGTTTGTATGGAGAGAATGAATTTTGAGAAAATTCATGCTTCCATTCTCTCCATGAACCAAGAGGCATATTTATGGCTGGGCGCAGTAGCTCATGCCTGTAATTCTAGCACTCTGGGAGGCCAAGGCAGGAGGATCACTTGAGCTCAGGAATTCAAGACCAGCCTAAGCAAGACTGAGACCTCGTTTCTTCTAAAAAGTAGAAAAAATTAGCCAGGCGTAGCAGCACACGCCTGTAGTCCCAGCTACTTCAGAGGCTGGGGCAGGAGGATTGCTTGAACCCAGGAATTTGAGGTTGTAGTGAACTATGATGACACCACTGCACTCTAGCCAGGGCAACACAGCGAGACTCTGTCACCAAAAAAGAAAAAAAAATGCAAATTACCTGCTCAAGATAAGGTCAGGATTGGGAAACTTGCAATTAATGATATCTGTCTTATTTGTCAAACTATAAAGTCCTTGGTGGCAGCATTCGTCTTATTTTACCTTTTTTTCTTTTTTTTTTTGAGACAAGGTTTCTGTCACCCTGGTTGGAGTACAGTGGCATCATCATAGCTCACTGCAACCTCAAATTCCTGGGCTCAAGTGATCCTCCTGCCTCAGCCTCCCAAGTAGCTGGGACTATAGGCACACTGGGACTACAGGCACGTACCACCACTGTGTCTGACTAATCTTTCCATTTTTTTGTAGAGACGAGGTCTCGATCCTTGCTTAGGCTGATCTGGAACTCCCGGCCTCAAGCAATCCTCCCGCTCTGGCTCCAAAGTGTTAGGATTACAGGCGTGAGCCACTTCACCCAGCTTATTTTATTTTTTACCCTCAACCTATTATGTACTCAGTACATACTAAAGGCTCAATGAGTGTTTATTAAATGAATACATGACACAACTATTAAGGACTAATTTTAGGTTGCAAAAACAAAAATACACCCCAGAACAAAAACCCCAATAAAGTCAAATGTTAAAATGTTATATTACTAATGGCTAAATAAGGAAATAAAACAGCTGAGATTACCCATGGCTGACTGATTGACAAAGCAGACACAGGTAGTTAAGTGAGCAAAGTAATTAAGAATGCTGGTAAAAACAGCATAAGCTGACCAAAGATTTCTTATGTAGAAAAGGAAGTGAAACCATAGTCTGATGGAAAATTGGGAGGCTGAGTAACTTTGATTTCAGAAGTCATCACAAACCAGGTTTAATGTTAGATATAGGCTGGCATTAACAAAATGTAAAATATGTTGGGGCTAGATCTTGGTTTCTAAATACCATTCTTCAATAAAAGGACCCAAGGCTCCTTAAAGAAATAGATGATTCTAGGGCTAGGACAGAAAAAATACAAGATGAGCCTGAAGCACCTTGTGTATCGGATAACAAGGAAATCCTCAAAAAAAAAAAAAAAAAAAAAATATGCGCACATATAAAAAGGACATAGGACCCAATCTGAAAGAGCTCCCAATGACCCAAAGCTGGGATAATTTGAACAACAAAATAATGTAGTATTGGATTATAACCCAAGTAAACAATAACATAGATGAATACATACCAAAATGGATTAAATAAATGGTGGAGAAGAGACATAACTTCCTTATAGAATGCCAGAGAATAGATGTAAATACTACCCCCTCCAGGAGGTGAAGCTTAATTCCCACCAACCCCATTGAGGGTGAGCTAGACTTACTGATTCACTTCCAAAGAATACGGAAGGAGAAAAATAGTAACTTTACAGTGGATAAACCTGGCAAACATTAACTTAACAAAGTGATAAATGTTATTATTGGTAATGTTATATGGATATCACATACCCCCTGATGACATGTGACGAAAAGGGCATTTCCCCTCTGTGGTAGTCTTTCCAAAAACCCATAAACTAAGTGTAACAATGAACAAAACATCAGACAAATCTAGATTGTAGTATATTTTACAGGACACCTGGCCAATGATTACAAAGACTGTCAGGGTCGTGAAAAAAAGGGAAAGACTGAGAAACTGTCACACAGGAGACTGGGAAGACAAGTGTGATGAGGTACCCCGGAATGCATCCTGGAACAGAAAGAGGACATCAATGGAAAAACTAGTGAAACCCATGGTCTGGAGGATAGCTGACATAATATACCAATGTCAGTTTCTTAGTTTTGACAATGTACCATGGTAAGGTTAACAAAAAGGGAAATGAGGTAAGGATTATATGGAAAGCAATTTTTTTTTTCAGAGATGGGGTCTCACTCTGTTGTCCAGGCTGGACTGCTGCTGGAGAGCAGCAGTGCAATCACAGTTCACTGCAACTTTAAACTCCTAGACACGAGATCCTCCTGACCCAGCCTCCCAAGGAGCTGGGACTACAGGCACACACCACGATGTCCAGCTGTAAACTATCTTTACAACTTTTCTGTAAATCAAAAATTATTCCAAAATAAAAAGCATATTAAAGACACGGGGGCCGGGCGTGGTGGCTCATGCCTGTAATCCTAGCACTCTGGGAAGCTGAGGTGGGTGGATCGTTTGAGCTCAGGAGTTCAAGACCAGCCTGAGCAAGAGCGAGACTGTCTCTACTAAAAAAAAAAAAAATAGAAAGAAATTAGATGGACAACTAAAAATATATATAGAAAAAATTAGCTGGGCATGGTGGCGCATGCCTGCAGTCCCAGCTACTCAGGAGGCTGAGGCAGGATTGCTGTGAGCCAGGCTGACGGAGCAGTGGCTCATGCCTATAATCCCAGCTCATGCCTATAATCCTATAATCCTTGGGAGGCTGACTAGGAGGATTGCTTGAGGTCAGGAGCAAGAGTGAGACCCTGTCTCTATAAAAAATAGAAAAATCAGCCTGGCGTGAGGATGCAAATCAGGTGCACTCCCAACTACTCAGGAGGCTGAGACAGGAGGCTCACTTGAGCCCAGGAGTTTGAGGTTGCAGTGAGCTATGATGAGGCCATAGCACTCTAGCCCAGGCAGCAGAGCAAGGGAGACCCTGTCTCAAAAAAACAAAACATTGGGGCTGCCCTCGTTCCTCTTAGTCTTCCAAATTTCTACATAGTTGTGGCACACTGATCTGATCATAAAACCATTTACCTAGGAGTTAAGTGTAAGGCAACTGCACTAATTAACATGTGTGGGAGCACAATATAACTGTGTAGCTGGAAACCTTTGTTGGATTGAGAATATGAAATTATACCCATATAGTTCCCATTCCCAACCCTCTCAATACACCAGAGACATGGCTTTTTATTAAAAAACTTTTTTAATAGGTTTACAAAGGAGCTACAGACTACATTGAAACTAATCTTTGTACAAAAGGCAAAAAAAAAAAAAAAAAAAAAAGCGGCCCCAAAACACCCACAGACAAAAGGTGGGAAGGAGAGACAAGAAAGGAAGATACAAAAGGAGCAGGAAGAAACTTAAAAGACAAGATTAGCATCAAACATACACAAGAGTGAGGGGGGAAAAGAGCAAGATGAGAGAGCATTTAAAAGTATTTAACCATACAGCCCTGGTGATAACTGGGTTGGAACCAACAACAAACACAGCATGAGATAATTAAGAGGTTTTAAAAGGCAACAGTGGTATGGAGACTGGTTATTGCCAGTGTTAAGAGAGAGAAATAAAACTTGTTTTAGGCACCAGAGATTGGAGCACCGCCCCCTTCCCCACAGAGGATGACATCCTTGGGAAGAAGCAGCAGGCTCTGGGGCAGCTGCCACTGGTGTGTGTAAATGGTGTTTCCTCAGGTCAATCTCAGCGTTATTTTCCCCAAAGTCTTTGTGCCCTAGACTCTAGGTAAGGGATATGGGCTGTCGCTGGGACAAAGGGATGATCAGAAATACGAAGACCTGCCCTTGTCCACACTGTTCGAGAGCAGTTGCTGGGAAAGTGAAGGACTGGGCAGATGAAGCCCATTCCCCTGTGGAAAAGGCACAGTGTAATTCCTGAAAGCGAGATATAGAAAAACACACAACCCAGGAGAGGTATCAACAAAGTCCTCACTACCTGCAGCCCCAGCCTAATTCCGTATGTTATGGTTTTTTTCTGATACTGAGCTGGGACTTAGGGGAACTGAGTGACAGATCACCACACCTCTACTCCCTTAGCAGAGACAAGGAAGACTTGGGCTATTTGATAATGAGGAAGGGGAAAATGGAACAAAATTCCTCTCTCAAATGAAATCTTTTTTAGGTTGGGGAAGTCAGAGTGGAAAAGACCTAGGGGAGTAATGAAGCCAGGGACTCCCCTTCTTTTCCTTTCTCAGCTTTCAATCTAAGGCAATTGAGCCAAATCTGGAAGAGGGAGTAGGAATTTAAGCTTAAGGCTGCTTAATGTCTTCCTGGGGGCTGGTGTTTAGGAAGGCAGACAGAAAAAAAAAAAAAAACGGTCAACCTCAAAGCTGGTCTGCTCATCCTCCTAGAAGAGGTCTGTACCCCCGGAGTAGAGCCAAGAGAGGCATCAGAGAGAGCACAGTCTCCCAAACAAAAGTAATAACCTGCCTGTATTTTATCAGCAGTTTTCAAAAGCAATGTTTCCGGGATTGGAGAAGTGCCATACCCTCCTCCCTTTCCCCAAAGCTACTGCTGCCACCTTTCATCCTTGCACATAAGATACTGGCTCTCTTCTAAGGGAGATAAAATTCTGAGACTTCACATTTCTCCTCCCAAACCCAGGGGCTACCCAGCTTCGGGGGAGGGAGAAGAAGAGCTATGCAAAGGGCCCCTCACTTGAGGCAGCTAGACTGTCTTCTTTCCTTGGTACTTGATCTCCAAAACTCTTTTGATCTGATCCCAAGGTTCAAAAGGCATCAGGGTACTTACAATTGAATAAAAACTTTAAGCAAGTAGCACCAGGGCTCCCCCAGAACTTAACAGGGGCCTGATTAGCACCCCCAGAAGAATCCCTCAAAAAGTATATAAATTTATTGCGTCCTAGCAAAGACCTGCAGCTTCCAGTATTCACATAATGTGAAGATATTAATACAAAATATACTCTGAAAGTCAAATACCTGCAGTTCATAGTGCTTTCTCAGATTTGTTAAAAAAATACAATGCTTAGTTTCCTATATAGGATATACAAAAGCAAAAAATATATATATGTATATAGTAGAAATAAATCAGCCATAGTAATTTACAGCTTTTGTCTCCAACCCTCCCCTAATCATACTCTTTACCCCACATTTTAGTCTATACTTTCTAGGATCAAAGGTTCAATTTATTTTGAACCAGGCTGAGAATTATCCATTAAACTGCATTCTGTGTAGCACCCACAGGGTGCCAGCTGGGAAGTCCCTGAAGGAAGATGGTTTGGATTGTTACTGCTCTGGGTAAAAAGTGAGACAGTCAGATGATAAGCAAATGAATGTGAATGGGCAACCTGAAAAGACAGGGAATGAGAATTTTAATATCACCACTTCTCTGAGTATCCCCTGCCCTGCAAGTTTTGGTCATTAAAAAAATTAATTAAAAAAACTCATGAAAAAAATTTCAGAATATGCATATCAGTTACATTAATTTCTGCTGGCCAAAAGTTCAGGGAAAGGGGATTTTTCAGTAATGAGCTCCTGACTCAAGGAATGTAGGCTCCTAACTTCCTGTGGAAAAGACTGAGTGGCTTGCTGCTGTTGCTGGAAGACAAAAGCAGAAGCTGGTTCTGCTTGGGGCCAAACAAGATACAGGATCTGGAGCTTCCTTAGTGAGAAGGGAATAGGGCAAGAGAAAAGAATTGGATACAAATTCACTCATGGTAATGCTACTGAAGGGGGTTGAGGGTAAACCAGCAGCTTTCCATCCAAGAGAGAAACATCATCAAATAACCTTCTAGTCCTCAGCATCACTAAAGCTAGTTTATATCTAATAATTTCATACTGCAAAGATTCCATTCCTTGAAATGCTCTAGCAAAATACTGCACACTCCAGTGAGTTATCCTGCCCCTTTCCTCCAAAAGATGCCAAAGTACATGATTACAGACATAAAATAATAGGTTCTGAGTTCTGCCTTTCAGTGGGAATAAAGAAAGGGTGTGATAGTGACCGGGCATGGATGACTTTTACTTCAGCATTAATATAATCTGATCTGGGGAAAGTTCCTTGCAATAGTTCCTGAGTGTTGAAAACAGAATTACATCTGTAGAAAAAGGACCAAATGGAGTGAACTATTGTCTAAAGTATTAACAGTTATTACTTAAGGTTAAACAACACAAACTTGCCCAAAACCTAATTTGGATAGATTTTATATAAAATATATAGTAGAATCATAGCATCATCTATTTGTAGCCAAGGTAAAAAGATTTATGAAAAGAATAAAGACTCTGCTATAGATCTGGATGTTGGTTTCTTTTTCAAACAAAAAAATAGTTTCTTCTTTAAAAAGTACAGTAGAATATCCCCCATTCATAATTGTAGCTAATTTAGCATAAGCAGAGAAATGATTTCAGGAACATACCCAGGTTTTAAGATAGATTTCTAGGTAATAAGCCTGAAAGCCATTTTGATCTGAATTTGATTTTTCAATTTCAAATATAATTTCTCATCTGTGTGTAGATATATACAGGCAAAAACACACATTCACACACACAGTCATACACAAACACTTAACCTTCTATCAGATTAGGGTAATTTTTTATTGCAGGTCTCTTTAATATTGGCTAACAGAAAACCTATCCCCAACCTAATAGATTACACGCATACACACAGCCATTTCCACACTTCCTCACAGTGAAAAGCTCTCTAACAAGATACCCGGAAGGTCAAGAGAGACAACGCTTTAATGGCTGGGCCTTGAGGACAATTCTGGTTGTGTTTAAATATCAATGCAAAACGCACTGAGTTCCCTGCCGCGATAATTTTTAGATCAGTCTCTTCTGGAATCAGGCCATGGAGAAAACAGGGTGATTTCTCCCAATCTATCCCATAAACCACAGTGGTAAGACAAGATTTCTTTTGTTCTGGGCTATCATTCCCATGATCATGTGCTTCCTTTTCCCTTAGGAACCACCCAAGTACATATAAGGAACAGTTAGGGGAAAAAGATCATTAAGAACCACTGTCTTATTACTAGTGCATGCTCTGGAAATCTGCAGAATGGAAACCCAGGACAGATTCCTTGGCTGATGCTCCTTATCAACACAATGGGAAAGAAACTACCCAGGATGTTCAAAAGAGGAAGTGTATTTCCTCTTAGAATGTAGACTCAGAAGCCCACACATCAAAGCTTAGAGATACCTTGGAAGACAGAGGTACCAAAGTTCAAATACTCCACTAACTCCTGAACCCAACTACCATGAGTCACTTCCTCTTCTGAGCACATCTTTTTCCTACTGAAAAGCCCCTACCTATTATTTGACCATTTTTTGACAGTTTATGCAAACTGATCCCAGATTATCACCTTCAAAGGGTCTCTTGTACAATTCCACAGAAAAGTTTCTGATTCTTGATACTTAGAGCAGCTAAAGAAGGGAGATGCCTTTGACTCTCCAGCGCCAAGAAGGTGCCTGCGTCAGTAGTTATTTTGAACACTCCCTCCACAGCTACATCAAGCATCAGCCTGGACCTCTAGGTTTTTCCATTCTGCTGCTGGGACTAAGGTCTTTAAAAGATTGACAGAAGTGCCTCATCCAGGGATCACTAACAAAAAACATGAAGTGATCAGGTGACAGAAGGGGAGACAGAAAAAGTTAAGTCGGGAAAGGAGTACAAGAAGCTGATCCCAAATAAAAAGACAAAATTAGGAAAGGAAAAACATTATGTATGTATATATAAACTAAAAGCAGAGCATATGAATGCTTAATCTGGTGGGAAGCCAAGACAACATCTATAGAAAAGCTTGATGTGTCACAACAAGGCTCAGCCATAGGGAAATAAGGCAGTATTAAAAAAAAAAAAAAATGACCAAGGTATTTTGGTCACAGAATGGTCTCCTTCCTGCTCCCAGCCAACCCCTATGAATGTATCTCTATATATCTTTATATATATATATATATATATATATAATATAGAATCTGTTTTTTGTTAAAAAGTATTTCAATGATCATATATATTTATCAAGGCATGATGGCTTTAGGAAAGGGGGGGATCCATCATGGGAGAGCTGAGAAGAAAAACGCAGCAAGGGGAGGCTGGGGTAAGAAATGTAGGAAGAAACTGGGGTCAAATGCTCATCAAAGGTGGCACCGACAGAATTTTCACTAATGTTTCTCACATTCAAGGAGGCACTGATGATATAGGTGGGTGCCAGGACCCCATCTCTTCTCTTGTATCCCTTCCCCTATTCTTCCCACCACCATGTATTTTAATGCCTCATGGCTTTCTCTCCCACATGTCTCTTGGACCCATGCTACCTTGCATCCCAGGGTTCAGGGGTATGACCCATTTGTCTCTGGCCCCAGGTGCCTGATCTCAGAAACCATTGCCACTGATATTAATGGACTGCAGATCCGCCACCTGCATGACGTTGATGCCACTGTTAGCAAGACGAGCAATACCCTCTGGACAGATGGCCTCCATGGCTACCATATTGGTGGTAATAAGGGCTGAAGGGGTGGCAGTGCCGCTGCCTTCTGAACCTGCCCCACTGTCCAGGGGCAAAGTGCCCACACTCAGGGCTACACCTGGGCCTCCCTTCTTGTTCTGGTGGGTCTTGATATGTTTTGACAGGTGGTCACTTCTCATGAAGCGCTTAGGACATTCAGGGCAGGCAAATTTCTTCTCACCTAGGTGAAGGAAATAAAAGATCAGTTGACATATCAGGAAGTGAGGGTAGCTTGCCCAATTCACTGCCTCCAAACTGCATTAGGCAGAATAAGGCCAGTATTCAAAGTTAATAAGAACAAGAAAAACCTGGCAGGTATCTTTTCCTTTTTGGAGGAAAGAAAAATAGATAAAGGTTGGGGAATACTCAGTAAGGAAGGTAGAACTTAGCAGAAAAGACAAGACAGAAAATAAGAAGAGTAATGGGGTCATGCTCCTCTTTCAAAATCCCACTAGAAATCAAGCTTCTTCCTTCTTAAAAGTTTTCCAGGCCGGCGCGGTGGCTCACGCCTGTAATCCTAGCTCTCTGGGATGCCAAGGCAGGCGGATTGTTTGAGCTCAGGAGTTCGAGACCAGCCTGAGCAAGAGCGAGATCGTCTCTACCAAAAATAGAAAGAAATTAATTGGACAGCTAAAAATATATAGAAAAAAAAATTAGCCAGGCATGGTGGCGCATGCCTGTAGTTCCAGCTACTTGGGAGGCTGAGGCGGGAGAATCGCTTGAGCCCAGGAGTTTGAGGTTGCTGTGAGCTAGGCTGACGCAACGGCACTCACTCTAGCCAGGGCAACAAAGTGAGACTCTGTCTCAAAAAAAAAAGTTTTCCAGATTAACTCCAATTGCATTTGTGACCCATATATTCAGTTTCAAATAAAAGTTGCTCAGAAATTTTAGTTATATCATAGGTGTATTTTGTGTCTTCCATTCTGGTTTAGTACTATTTCTCTCTTCTTTGCTCACCTGTGTGTGTGCGTTTGTGCCTCTGTAGCTCATCCGAACGTGTGAAGCGTTTCCCACAGTAAGACCAGGTACACATGAATGGCCTCTCGCCTGTATGCCAGCGCAAGTGTGCCCGTAGGTGTGAGGTCTTGCCATATACTTTGCCACAGCCTTGGATGTGACAAATGTGTTGTTTCTTTTTGCCAGGATCCCCAGAGCCCCTGAAAGTGAGAACACAGTATTCATCACTCATTCTAAAGACAGAAATTAAAGAATCACAAAGTGTCAACAGTAATTACCCAACCCACTCAAAATTAACACGAACTTTTATTTTTTAAAAAGTCTTCTCTTGGGCTGGGCGTGGTGGCTCACACCTATAATCCTAGCACTGTGGGAGGCTGAACTCCTGTTTGAGCTCAGGAGTTCGAGACCAGCCTGAGCAAGAGCAACACCCCGTCTCTACTAAAAATAGAAAGAAATTATCCAGACAAATAAAAAAAAAAAAAAAAAATATATATATATATATATATATATATATATATATAAAAAATTAGCCAGGCATGGTGGCTCATGGTGGCTGACGCCATGGCACTCACTCTAGCCAGGGCAACAGAGTGAGACTCTGTCTCAAAAAAAAAAAAAAAAAAAAAAAAAGCAAAAAAACCTAGTAGTCAGAGCATTCTTTGAGAATTGCTTAAAACACATTCAATCCATTGCTTTAGAGATAATTAGTTTCTACTTGGATCAAGCCAGAATACCAGAGAGCTATGTTGATTACATTGTTTTAGACTGGGGTAGTATTGCTTTTGCAGAATTGTTCTTTGGTGTAATGCAATAAATGTTTATTGAGGGCTATTAATATTAACAGCTTTATGAAATTTAGTACTCTTCATGTTGTAGAATTCTTGGGAGGTATTATCTCCTTTGTCTCAATGCCTTTGTTGATTCCGTTTTTACTGGTACTATAGTGCTACTACTTACTATAACAGCTGATCTGGAGGACTAAGACTAAACATAAAATGAGCTAATATTTTTATATTGATTATTTATTTATTTATTTAGAGATCAGGTCTCTGTTGCCAAGGCTAGAATGCAGTGGTGTGATCATAGTTCACTGAAACTTTGAACTCCTGCATTCAAGCAATCTTTCTTCCTCAGCCTCCCAAGTAGCTAGGACTATAGGTGTGCACCGTCATGCTTGTCTAATTTTTAAATTTTTTTGTAGAGATGGGATCTTGCTAGGTTGCCCAGGCTGGTCTCGAACTGCTGGTCTCAAGTGATCCTTCTGCTTCAGCCTCCCAAAGTGCTGGGATTACAGATGTGAGCCACCGCCCCAGCCAAAATGAACCTAATTCTGATCGACAAATACTGCCATTAGCTGAGGGCAAATGCCTATGTGCAAAGGGAGACAGCTTTACATATGAGGGGCTGTGTAATAGTTAGGAGTATGGGCTCTGGAGCTGGATTTCCTAAGCTTGAATTCTGGCTCTGCTACTTCCTCGTGTGTTATTTAATCTCTTTGTGCCTCAGCTTTTTCATCTATAGAGTGGGCATGATAATTGTACCTACCTCCAAAGGTGGTTAAGAGAATTCCATGAATTTACACATATGAAATCCTTGGAACATTCCTGGCCCAGGACACATACAGTGAAGATGAGCTGCTATTTTTTTTTTAAATTAATTGATACATAATTGTACATATTTATGGGATACATTTGATGTTTTGATACATGCATACATTGTGTAATGATCAAATCAAGGTATTCAAGGTATCTATCACCTTGAACATTTATCATTTCTTTGTGTTGGCAACATTTCAAATCTGTTGTTTTTAATCATCATCAGTGTTATTAGAACACATGTAGTAATTTTTTTTCCTAGGTTTTTGTAGCAGGAAAAGCTGTGTTTCCTTTGACTAGTTGGTTTGCTTGTATTGTGTAGCATGACTTGTAACTGATGGTTATTTCTCTGTTTAGAAGGGATTTCAGAGTTAAATGTGTGTCCTTTCCCTTACAACTATATAGGACCTTGTGACATCTGGTTTGTGGGGTAAACTTATCTCTGGCTGTGTGTCATTTTCCTCTCTCATTTTCTCTATGCCCAATTTCTTCACTCCTTTCTTTTTAATTCTCATGTACCCTGTGTCTCAAATCCTTTTTGGAATAATATGGAAATAAACAAGAAATCTTCATTATAGCAAGTGCCCATATTGAAATTTCAGATCAATTTTCATTTAATTTACCTTAAGATGGCTACTTCTTGATGACACCGAGGTGCCATAATTTTCATTAAGGTATATCAAGTCATATCATAGATGGGTTACTTCTGGGAATGTTCCTTTTGACAGCTAATCCTATTGATGGGGTGGGTTTTCTTTTAAGCTTCAGTTGCAAACATATTCCTTCCTGACTTGTTTTTTCCTTTGACCTTTGCTCCAGCCATCTCTTGTAGATTTTTTTTTTGTGGGGGGAGGAATATTATTTTAAAATTTTGTAAAACTGTACTCTTTAAAAACACTCTTCAGAATAAGACTTTTATATTAGGTTGTAGCATAGGCAGAATAAAGGATATGTGTGTTGTTATTGCCTTTCTTTTAAAAACTGGAACATTAATTTATTGATTTAGAGTGGAAAAAAAAAGAAGTGACCCAAAGCCCCAAATATTCCTGAATATTCTGGTTATGTCATTAGCATATTCACTTCCTGAAGCAGATGTACATGGCGCCAGTGTTACCTTTTTTAGAGGAGAATTAAAAAAAAAAAAACTTAAAAAAAATCAGTCTTGGTTGAAATTTCTTTTAAAAAATTTATAGATTCCCTTTTCTCCTTTTTTCCCCCCTTATAATTTATCTTTTGGAGAACATGGTTGGTTTGTCCTGTAGAATTTCCTACATTCTGGATTTCAGTTTAGTTAAAACATGTAGCTCTGCCCCTCTATATATTGTGTAAATTGGTAGTTTAAAGTATTAATAAAAAAATTTTTTTTTGGCCAGGCCCAGTGGCTCATGCCTGTAATCCTAGCACTGTAGGAGGCAGAGGTGAGCTGATTGTTTGAGCTCAGGAGTTCAAGACCAGCCTGAGCAAGAGTGAGACCCCATCTCTACTAAAAATAGAAAGAAATTAGTGGACAACTAAAAATATACAGAAAAAATTAACCGGGCATGGTGGCACATGCCTGTTGTCCCAGCTACTCGGGAGGCTGAGGCAGAAGGATTGCTTGAGCCCAGGAGTTTGAGATTGCTGTGAGCTAGGCTGATGCCATGGCACTCTAGCCTGGGTGACAGAGTGAGACTCTGTCTCAAAAAAACAACAACAACAACAACAAAAATTTTTTTTTAAGTATTAATAAAAACTTGATCAAGGTTTAATTTTGGGGGAGGGGAAGACAGCCTTATAGATAATATTGGGAGACACACATAAATGTCTGGTTGTCTTTTTCTGATGTTAGTAGTTGTTGGTATTGCTATTCGCTTTAGATTCTTAAAATCCTAAAGTGAGCACCATGATGTCTAGACGAAAATTGGGAGGCATTGTCTGGAAATGATAGAGTCTGCTCTGTACAGATAAGACTCCTGGTGACCATTTGAGAATGAAGCAATGTTGTGCGGAATCAAGATCTAGGTTTCAGTCTTAGCTCCCCTGTGTAGGAACTGTTTGATCTTGCATAATTAACAACATCAGCAGTAGCAATGATAGCAGCAGCTACCATTCACTTAGTACTTATTTACACCAGATTATGTGCTAAGTCCTTTACATGCATTGTGTAATCTAATGCTCGTAACTACTCTGTAAGCCAGACATTGTCATTATTTTGCGGTTCAGAAAGGTTAAGTAAAGTATCCAAGGCCACATTGCAAATAGGTAGTGAAACGTGGATTTACTACTGAACTCCAGTCTGTGCTCTTAATCAAACTTTGTTCTTACATAGCTGGAAAAATGGGTATACATCTAACTGTCTTATATACCTTGCCGGGTTAATGAGATATTGTTTGTGAAAAGGCCTTACAAAATAGGTATTAAAATGAAAAGTGTGCTGGGCTTCCAGTTCACAAGGAAAGGGAGATGTTGGAGGCTTTGCTTGTGACTAAGTGGCAGTGAAAAGTTTGGATGAAAAGAACCCTCTAGTCATTTTCTAACTTCCATTTCCACTGCTATTGCTGTTGAAATGTTGGAGAGTTTCCTTCTCTTGTTAAAATTGAGAGTGATAGAGATTTTATAGGTGGTAAATATCTCATGTCAGAGGTCACTTTAAGAGTCCCTGCATGAACAGTGATGTCTTGATTTTATTCCATGGGTCATATATGTAGGCTTAGTACAGATAAGTCTGAGAGTGAAAGAGTATAGTCACAGTTCAATTCTTTTTCTAAAAAGACAAATATTTATTAAAAGTAGGGGAAATTTTAACTGAATTTGTAATATTGTTTTTCTTTAGCTGGGTGTTGGGTATACCATACCCAATTATTCATATCCATATGAAAAATTATTTTCAATACTTTTTTTATATGTCTGAACTATTTTATAATTAATATAACTGTCAATGTACTGACTGCTAAGATTTGCATATGTAATAGACTACGAAAGAAATAGATGTGAGGCTAGTACCTTTAGATCTAACCGTTAGCAATTTGTTATCAATTATGGTAAGTTATTTTTATTTTTTTTTTTATTTTTTTTGAGACAGAGTCTTACTCTTTTGCCCGGGCTAGAATGAGTGCCGTGACGTCATCCTAACTCACAGCAACCTCACACTCCTGGGCTCAAGCAATCCTTCTGCCTCAGCCTCCCGAGTAGCTGGGACTACAGGCATGCACCACCATGCCCGGCTAATTTTTTCTATATATTTTTAGTTGTCCAATTAATTTCTTTCTAATTTTTAGTAGAGATGGGA
>CAUYSK010049498.1:0-117176 GCA_963575035.1 Avahi laniger
AGTTTCTCGTTTATAAGTGTGCGGGACATGGGTAAAGGGGAGGCCATAGCGTGGTTAGGGGCAAGGGCTTTGAAGGTGCTCTGGATTCAAATCCTGGCTTTTCTTTGTGACTTTCAAGTTGTGCACCATCTTGGGATGATGGCTTCTTCACGTTCAGACCGTGGAGTGAGCTCCCCGGTGGTCGTTGTGGGGACTGACCACATGTAAAGTGAATGGTCTGGCCCCCAGCACCATGCACTTAGGATTTTCTCCTGGTCGCCCAAACCTCCTCTGACCAGTCCCACAATGATTCCCAACAAGACCCCAAGCTGTGGGTTTCTGGGTTATAAACTAGGAGGGATAGTTGCAAACCCTGGCGTAATGTCCACCCTATTGTAGCATCTCAGTGAATGTCTACCAAGTGACAGAGCTTAGGGCAAGAGATGTGCAGAGCAAGATCCCACTCCAGGGGGTGGGAGCCCCTAGGAGCCCGGCGGTGCCCAGCGGTGTTCAGCCGCAAACTTTCGAAGGAAGCACTGAGCGGGCCGGGGTGGTAGGATGGGGAATGGTCCCGGCCCCAGCAGCCAGATAAGAAGGGAATGGGGGCCGGGCGCGGTGGCTCACGCCTGTAATACTAGCACTCTGGGAGGCCGAGGTGGGCGGATCGTTTGAGCTCAGGAGTTCGAGACCAACCTGAGCAAGAGTGAGACCCCGTCTCTACCAAAAAAAATAGAAAGAAATTAATTGGACAGCTAAAAATATATAGAAAAAATTAGCTGGGCATGGTGGTGCATGCCTGTGGTCCCAGCTACTTGGGAGGCTGAGGCAGGAGTATTGCCTGAGCCCAAGAGTCTGAGGTTGCTGTGAGCTAGGCTGACGCCACGGCACTCACTCGAGCCAGGGCAACAGAATGAGACTTTGTCACAATAAAAAAAAAAAAAAGACACATTTGAAGAGGTCTTCACCCTTAGGGGCCTGCCCTGCACTTGCCAACCCTGAGAGTGAAGCCTCCTCAAATGCCACATCCCGGGGGCCTGGCCTGCCGCGTCCTAATCTTGCCCTTCCCTGCGGCAAGCAGAGATGGAAGGAAATGCAGAGAAGGAAGGAAATACAGCCCTTCTAGGAGACACCCTCTGTCCTGCTCAAAGTCTGCAATTCTCACAGGCTGAGAGTCTCGTAGTTTGAGGCCTTCATGGCTGAAAAAGCCAATTTCTTCTCTACCACAAAGTGAACCATTTATAAGCATTAGCCATAAAAAACAACAGCTTTAGCAAGAAATCACACTGGTGCCCGCCAGCCACTGGAGGCAAGCTTGCTGGCAAAGGTGGGGTACAGATACTGCCCTGGGAGAGGGACAAAGCATGGAAGTGGGAGACCCAACTCTTAGGCCTAAAAAAATTACACAGAGACAAATGTTTTCAATGTAGTTATTCATTCATGAGATTGATTAGAAGGAAATAAAACAGAAGCCCCCTAATTTTTCGCCTTTCTTCTTGTGCTTCCTTTTTCTTCCTCAATACATATGCAGCTCATGTTTTCCCTTCGAGGAGTCAAATATAGTTAATAAACATAACCACAATATCTGCCAGAAAGCATGGTGGAGGAATAAAGGCAAGGCACCACCGAACCTGAATGGCTTTAGAGAATCCACCTAAACTCTTGGAAGCTTTAGGAAGCACAGCTGTATCACAGTAGCTCGGCTGTGCATATCTCATACACCAGAGCAAGAGTTCACTTTCTTCTCTTTTGGTTTGATTTTGTCCTTGCTTTCACGTACCATGGCCTTATCACTAGAGAAGGCCTGAAATTCACCTTGGACTCACCCCACATCCCATGTGAATCCAGTACCAGGATCCTGGGATATTTTAAGATCCCAAAAGTCACACACATGTGAGTGAATTCAGTAACAGTAGGGATGCTAACTTCAAGAACAGGCCAAAAACATTAGGCGTTGTACCTATGTCTCTCTTCCTGATTCATGGATCAAAATCCATGCCCTCAATGAATTCACTTTAAACAACCACGGAGCATCAGAAATGTTGCAACCATCGTACAAAGAACTTTTTTCCCTCTGAACCATTTGAGAGTTGTTGACCCGATGCCCCTTCACCCCTGAATACTTTAGTGGCTATTTCCTGCAAACAAGGATATTCTCCTACATAACCACAATCCAACCATCAAAATCAGGAAGTCAATAATGATAGATTACTACCATCTAATCCTCAGGCTCCATTGAAATTTTTCCAAATGTCCTGATAATGCTTTTTATAACAGAAGGATGTCCTTCCCCCCTCGGAACCGCGTCGCACCAAGTTCTCACGTCCTTGGTCTCCTTCACTCTGGAATGGTGGCCTTTCCTGACCTCGGCACTTCTGAAGACCACAGGCCAGTTATTTTGTGGAATGTCCCTTGGCTTGAGCTTTCCCTGTGCTTCCTCGTGAATAGAGTCAGGCCTGGGTTGTCGGAGGGAACATGTCAGGCTTGATGCTGTGGACTTCTCGTTGCTTCCTGTCTGGTGGCTAAAATCTTCGACCTGCCCCGTTACTGAGGTTAATCTTGATCACTCAATTAAGGTGCTGTCTTCCAGGCTTCTCCACTGTGAAGTGACCCTTTTCATTTCTGTATTTAGTAAGTATTCTGAGGGGTGTCACTGGGGCTACATACACACCCCATTCCTCATCAGACCTTGAGTACATTTGCACATGTGTGGACTCACAATTTTCTGGTTTATTCATCAGGTTATCATCCACTAATATCATCATCGCTTATTTTTATGCTCACACTATGCCCTGTGTGACCAGTGGGAACCCACCTCCCCCACCCCCACCCCCGCCATGCTAATTTCAGGCCCTTTGCTTGTCCCGCATTCTTCAGGCTCTTCCTGCTTCCATCACCAACGGGCTCCGGCTCAAATCACACTTTCCCGGCTGGCACGCAGCAATTGGCTCCGAAACACTATTTTCCACTGAGAGCTCCGGTCCCTCTGAGTGGAAAACAGTATTTAGAAGCTCAGAGCCGGATTCTGGGGGTGCTCATTGCTCCTGAGGTGCCGCTGCTCCCAGACGTGCCCAGGGGGCAGAGCTGGGGGACAGGTATGTGAGTGCACGTGTGTGACACACACATGTGCCTTGTCAAGCTGTGTGTTTGAGTTCACAATGACGCCTCCAATTTTCCTCACACCACAAGGCTCCTTCTAGTTTTTGTCCTTTCCTTATTTGTAACTCTCTTCACGCGTGAGAAACTGAGCTTCCAGAAGGGACGCTGCATCTCCCCTGACTGGGGGTGCCTGCCTTGCTCTGCCTCCCCTAAAGTCTTTAGGACTGAACGGCTCGAGAAGGGAAAGTAAGGGAAGGAAAAGAAAGAGGAAGAAGAGCTCCAGTGAATTTTTGAGGGAAACATGTTAAGGAAAAGTCTGGCCTGATACAACATGTGGCTGTTAATCCCTCAGGTAATTTCTGGGCTCCCAAGCTGGCACCCACCTGACAAGCGAAGCCTCCAACTCAAGAGTTACCTCAAGGTGCCACAGGCGATGAAGGGCAGAACCAGAACCACTGAGGCAGAGTGTTGGGTTTCCGGGAATTCACCCCCTGCAGGGCCTCACACTGCCTGGAGCACCCCGTCCTGCCTGCTTCCCTGCAGCGATTCCTCCCGCAGTTTCTTCTGCATCCAGCCGGGCCCTCTGTAGTCTCCTGACTGCAGCAACAGGGAAAGCCGTTAAGCACATGAGTCAGATCATGTCACTCTTCTGTAGAAAACTCTGGAATGGCTTCCCACTTTAATCGGGAAGCTTCTAACATTCCATTATACCCAACCCTATAGGATCTGCCCATTTTTCTTCCCTGTTCTCACTTCCTACTGCCCTCCTCTCTCCAGGTTTCTCCCACACGGGCCTCCTGGCAGCTCCTCACAGACACCCAACACAGACAGCCTCAATGTCTCATCGTCCACTCCACCTGGAACATCCTCCCCAGAAATCCACCCTGCTCGTCTGCTCCTTTCGTTGAAGCCTCTGCACAAATGACACCTCAGAAAGGCCTTCCCTGACCAAACATCTAATACAGACCCCCGCACACTCATGCTCCTAGATCTGGAGGCTGATTTTTCTTCTTAGCACTTATAATCATTCGCACATTATACATTTATTGTTCACTCATTTGACTGTCTTACTCCATATAAACCTATAGCGTTACAGACTCCATGACTATAATGGGTTGAATTGTGTCCTCCAAAAAGATATGTTGAAGTCCTAACCCCTAGTACCTGCAAAGGTGACTTTACCTGGAAATAAGGTTTTTGAACACGTGATTGGGTAAGAAGAGGTCATATTGCAGTAGAGTGGGCCCTAATTCTAATGACTGGCTTCTGTATAAGAAGGAGAAAGGACACAGAGACAGATACACAGGGAAGGCAGCCACCTCAGAGATTGGTGTGATGTGTTGAGTACTCCTTACACGAAATGTTCAGGACCAGAAGTATTTCAGATTTTGGAATATTTGCTATATCCTTACTGGCTCACTCAAAAATCCAAAATCCAAAATGCTCCAATGAGCATTCCATTTCAGCATCATATTGGTACCCAAGAAGTTTTCAATTTCGGAGCATTTTGGATTTCAGGTTTTCAGATTAGGGATACTCAACCTGTACAAATCAAGGAATGTCAAAGATTTCCTACAACCCCCAGGAGCTAGGATGGCCCTGCCAACACGCTGAATTTCAGGCTTCCAGCCTCTAGAACCACAAGAGAATAAATTTCTCTTTGTGGTAATTTGTCTGGCAGTGCCAGCAAACTAATATAATGATTGTCTATTTTTTAATAACCATGTATCGCCAACTGCCAGGCACACACTAGTTGCTCAAAAAATAATTGTATGGCTAAGTGAATAATTTTCAAAACTATCCTGTCATCCATAAATATCATCCATTTATTCAGGGCCACTGCTAGCCTATGCGGTGCCTGTATCTTGCATTTGTGCAAATTAGAAAGAGGTGCCCCTCTTTAAGGCACTTCACTTCTTTTTGTTGAGGAGTGGCTATAACATACTGATTTGATTAGGATAAGACCTAACATGCATAATAATTTAATATGTTTAATAATTACAATATACATGGTAAATGTAATAAGTATTCAATATAACTGGCATCCCCCGAGATTGGGGGCTCTTGATCACTGCACAACCTGCACAACCATACACAGCAGCCCTGACTGAGGTCAATTACAATTGATGCAAGTACTAAGGTAGGAATTAGAATTCCGGGATAAGATATAGGGCAAAGGGCAACAATCGGCAACACCTCTCTTCTCCTAGAAAGATTCTAGTCACTCTAACTGAGAGACAAAATAAACATGGTATAACCTAAGAACAATATAAAAGCAATACACTGCATGATTAAACACATAATAGTAGTTTGGAAAATAAATGTGCAAGTGAATGAAAAAAAAAGGACTAGAAGTTTATGGCATCATCACATTTGGGTCAGAAGCAGAATTACCACCAGACTATTCCTCAGTGTCTGCTATGTGCCATATAAGCCTGATTTCGTAACAGGTATGCAGAGGTGCAGGGGCCAAAGGCTCGCACGCCCCTATGTACCAGCATCCTCTGCAGTGAGTAACTTGCCCTAAATCAGGCGGCCAGGAGGTAGCAACCCTGAGAGATGAACCCGGATCGCACTGGTTACAAAGTCTGCACTTGCCACATACTATGCTGCCATCTTCAAGCAAATTTTAAGGAAATTATGAACAAACAAAATCGGTAAAATGGAATTTTTTTCAAATTAAATTTACTCAGTTTTCAGTCCTAAATAAGAATAATACCACATTCATAGCACTTTTCCATCTCATAACTATCCTCCTACACCATATCTAACTACATTCTGAAATCAGGTTTTCCTGATACCTGGTTTGAAGACAGGCCAGCCATTTGCAAGGGAACGGGGTCACTGCGTGGCTTAGTGCACCCCATCGGAAGCAGTAACATTCGAGAATGATCGGTGGCAGCCACTGCTAATTGGTTCATGCAAATCCACCCTATTCCCCAACTCCCCCAGTGAAACATATTTTCTCTGCACTAGGAGTCAAAGGGAAGGGCTGCACTTCCCATGCTCCCTCACCATCGAGGCTCTGCATGCGGTGACTTCCGCCCCACGGCCACACCCACATGGGACTAGAAAGGCGGTAATGAACACCCGAGGCAGTGGCCCCAGGGCTTTTACAGCAGCACGGTCAGAGGTGTCGGGCATTTTGAGGCTGCTAAGACGTAATATTCTCCATGCAGTGCCAGTTCTGTGAG
This sequence comes from Avahi laniger, assembly GCA_963575035.1. NCBI lineage: Eukaryota > Metazoa > Chordata > Mammalia > Primates > Indriidae > Avahi > Avahi laniger. Next base: position 6,270 of record CAUYSK010049498.1, read on the forward strand.
ATTTGACTAGCAGAGGGCAGCAGAGTCTCCACCGGTCCAGTTGGTCAGGCATGTTGGTCATTTCTCCTGGCTCTGTCGTTTCCAGCTGAAAAGCATCCAAGTTTGCTTCTCTGGACCTCACGGAAATTTTGTAGCTAACTAACACCCTCTAAAAAATTTTTCTTAATGAACTAGAGATTTTGTTGCATCTGAGAAAATGTATCTTTTTAAAATTCTGCAACTTATATACTTTCATAAATGAAACTAGAATAGCTCTAAATATTATCAATAATTACTGCAAGCATTATAAGACTATACCAGCTGTCTCAGCCAACCTCTCTGTCTTTCAGCCCTTACCCCAAGAATCCAGCAATGACACCGAAGAACTCTTTGAAAATGAACCAAATAAACTCAACTACATGCGTAATTTTTCCTGTGGCAGAAGAGTGAGTGACTCTTTGCAAAGCCTTAGGAAAACAAGCCACTGATTCTGTTCTTAAGACATGGCCCTATGCAGAAAATAATGGTTCATAAACCCATAATTCTTTACCTGGTCATATTACCAGGTGACCTTGGGCAAGTCATTTAGCAAACTAGTGCCTCCAAGGAACTCATCCAGTTTTGTTTCTGAAGGACATAAATGAAAGGTCTTGTATTAGTGAAGCACTTTAGGCCAATTAAAAGGATGATTTTCAGCCTTCTGTCAGTTCTAGATGAGTTTTTTCTGACTGTACCCACTGGTGTTTATGAAAAAATGCATTTCCTGCAGAACGGCAGTGACGTAAAGCCCCCAAAGCAATGGTATGTTTCCCTAAGTGGAGAATGTGTGCTAGCTGCCTGGGGACAAAGAGACTGTGAGCTAGTATTTTTTAGGAGCTTCAGTGTTAGCTGATAATAGCCATCTCCCGTTGTGGGGCAAGGAGGAAGAAGATTAAACTACAGCCCCTGCTGAAAACGGACATGAAAGACAGCAGGGTGCAAGTGAAATTTCAATCCCAAGCACGGGCTAGACCATTCAGAAGAATGCATTTTAAGTTAATATTGTAATAAATAAAACAGTTTTATTTGCATTGCACAGCTTCAGAAGCTTTTACTCTGGGGACAAAATCTTTATTCTAGATACACTAAAATCACCTATATATTCCTGTATAAATCATGAAACGCCAATAAATCTAGTCTTATGTATTATGTGTCTATTTTGGGATGCAGAGGAGTAGTAACAGGTATAAAATAACATAGAATGAGAAGCCTCCACATTTGGCCACTGTGGACAAAACTGTTTGGTGCTGTATCAGCAGAAAGTATTTTTCCCTTTTATTGGCAATCACTGAAATATATGATAGATTCCCCAGGAAAAAAAAAATCAAATGCTCATGCCTAGATACTAAAAATACACTGGGGTGATAGGGATATTTTATCTCTAATTTGGGCACTAATGATATTATTAAAATATATGTATAAAGAAATCAAATCTTAGGCTTTAATAGGGAAGGAAGCAAAGCTCTAAGTACTTATTTGCTGTAAATTTCATCCTCCATATAAATCAGACCATCCAGACCAGATGCAGCATTTTAATTAGGTAAAATTTACAGCCACGTTGAAAAACAAAAAAGGCATAGATCAAGGAGAAGACCAAAATCCTTCTGCAAAGAGTCAAGGGCCAATAGGAGGAACCAGATGCTGGACACAAGCCACGCTCCCCCAGAAGCAGTGGTTCTCAAAATGTGGTCACCGGGCCAGCAGCATCAGTGTGTCCTGGGAATGTCTTAGAAATGCTCGATGCTCAGGCCTAAGCCCAGGCTTGCTGAATTGATGCTCGGGGACCTGGCAATCTGTTTCCAACAAGCCCACCAGGTGATTCTGGTGCACACTCTAGTTTGAGAACTGCTGCCCAAGAGCTTTGAGTACAGAACATAAGGTGGGATCCTACCCTTTTCCGACTCCTTGGAAACGAACCTGAAAGTCCACAGGACAAGCGGGCAGAGTGTGGCTGACTGGTTGGGAGACTCGCACTGAGTAGCCAGAGCCACGAGAATTCCCTGGCAACATTTGTCCTCTGGTCTTTCCATCTCATCTAGTTATTTGTTAATGTATTATAGAAAGGACAACAACTCTTTTCAACATGTTGATTTTCAACCTCAGTTCCCAAATAATATTTTGTTTTACAGTGTTCTATTTATTCCAAAGCTTTCCATCAACATGAAGTAAAAGTCTAGGTTTCTCTCCTCTTGGCCTCCTCACAATTTGGTGAAAAAAAAATCTTTGGTCAATCAAAATATCCTTCCCTTCCTCACCCAGCCCAGCACAGTGGCCCTCTCTGTCCAAGGGTCCTTCATCTTGCAGAGTATGCCCAGGGAGGGGACCCCAGAACCGGCCCACCCCTGAGTGTTCCCTGAACACAAGAACAGTGAAAAACAAGAATATGCAATTTTTTCTTTCTAGCATCAGTATGTTACATAGTAACGCAGACACGTACATAGTTAGATTATTAATGTGTGATTATGAGAAATATTATTAATACCATTATTAAACATTTACTGGAGGTCAGTGTCATAAATGACCTAAGGTGAGTATATAGAGATTTAACCCTTTCCCTGTTCATAGTCCTGTGGGCATTTTATACTGCTTTAGTTCATCTGATTATGTCTTGCTGTTTTATCTAATGTGGCTGTGTCTTTCTCTCTGATTGTGTTAATACTATAAGTTCCTTGAGGACAGCAATCACACCTCTAACATTTCATGAAATACCAGTGCCCTTGTAATGAAATTCAATAAAAATTTGCTTGTATAGATTTAATGAAGTGCCTCCCATCTCCCACACCAGGAACAGACAAACCTCTAAAACACTATTTTGGTGGTTTACCACTTGAGTTTTGAACCTAGGTTTTTTGATTTTAGGGAAAAAACAAAAAACAAAACACCCTTGGTTTAAGCTAACCCTAAAGGAGCATCTGACAGACAAAGCTTTATTTGTTCCTGAACATGTCAGTGATCAGGTGTGAAGTAAACCAGGTGTTACAATGTAGCAGGAAGCCCTGTTATTATAGCAGCACATGGTGACCCGCTCAAAATCAGACGGGCAACTTTGCTTTACAGCACCGACATCAGCCCAAGGCAACAGACTCCACAATAAATGTCTGTAGAATGCCACTGCAAAGATGTTTTTCAGATGCTACAAATAGGCTGAAAGTTGTCACAGAAAAAAAGAAAAGGAAAGGAAAGGACGATTCACTGAGTGCTATACATGTGAAAGAAATATTGTGGGCTTTTTCCATAAATGATAACTGAAATATCATCTGGATCAGTCAATTCATCAGAGGAAAATAAAACAACCTGTCATTGTAACCCAGAGAGGAGAAAAGCAAGGATAAAAGATCAAAAAGCTTCATTCATTTCAAAGAAAAGACACAGTGACAAAGAAGCTATGCAGGGTGGACTGTTAATTCAAGACCTCCTCTGATGCTGGCAGAAGCATGCCCAAGTCAGTTCACCAGGTCTAAAAACAATATGCCTCCCTCTATGGCAAGCCCTCTGCCCTGCAGGCTCTAGCTGATGAACTCCACTCATCCTTCAAGATTTACCTTCAATGTCACTTCCTCTCTGAAGCCTTCCAAAACCCTGCCAGACAAAGTTAATCACCTCCCCCCTCCTGCTCCTGCTACACTCCTAGGGTGGCATTGGCCCCACGGGTTCGCACACCTGATCATGTAGGATTCTGGATCCCACGCTAGTCAGGGATGCCAGAAGGGTGGGGACCACTGCTCAATCACCTTTGTTTCATCCACAGAACCTGACAAAAGGCCAGGCACCTTGCAAGGAAGTCAGTGTTCAAAAAAATCTTCTATTGAATTGTTAAACTCAAGTATAGACAGTACTTCAATTCCCAGCAGTGGAATCTCTAATGATGCATGTTAAACGTATAATATTTATTGACCAACACGGTGCCAGACACAACTATGCTGGTTGGTGTATGTATAATATTCTTTAAATTCTCATGTCAATCTATGAGGAAACTGGTGCTCAGAGAGGTTAGGAAACAACAGCCCTGAGATCCAAACCAAGGCTGACCATGGGGGATATTTTGCATCCTGAGCCATTTACTCAATCTCTGTGAGCTTTGACGTCCTTTAGCCAGTGGACAAGGAAGCAACAGTGTTGGGTAGCTTGGCGAGAGGATCTCTGCCCCTCGGCTTCCTAAGGCTTTGGTGGAGCTACCAAACAGACGGTGAGAGACAAATGAGCCTTGCTTATTCCCACCCTTTATCACGGGAGGAAACGTGAGCACAGCTTTAACTACTAAAAAAATTTAAAATACTGAACACAGTAGACAAAGGAAAAGAATAGAAAACACATTCGATATGGAAAGAAAATACATTGTCAAGTGAAATTATCAGTTAATTTGTCTGAAATAATGAGGATAGTCATTTTTTTTATCCTTTTCTTATTGTGGTAAAATACACATAACGTAGAACTTACCATTTTAATCACTTTTAACTGCACACTCATTGGTACCAAGTGCACTCACATGGTTGTAGGAGCCATCATTACCAGCCATCTCCAGAGCTTCATTGTCATCTCACACCTAAACTCAGTACCCACTAAACACTAGCTCCCCATCCCCTCCCTCACCTGAGCCCCAGCAACCATCACTCTACTTTCTTTCTCCATGAATTTGACTCTTATAAGGCATCTCATATAAGTTAAGTAACATATAATGTCATTTTTAAGGAATTCCAAGTACTCAGTGATATTATTCAAAAATTTTTAAAAACACCACTAATGTGTCCTCTCTCTTTGACATTTGTTGTTGCTTTGTGAAGATGGATTTGTGCCCGATGAATGCTGTGCAGACAATTCCATATTTTATGTATGCTCAATAAATAATTTCATAGCATCTTTACTGAAAAAGAGATTTCCGTCCTTTATTTTAGCAGTCATTGCGCTTTTTGCTAACCCAAGATCAGAGCCATAGAAGGCACAGATCACTCACACATACAGAGTTAAAATAAGCACAGTTTATACTGAGGCTCTGTGCAACACAGCAGCAACTCCATAACTCATGGCACGTCCCAAAAAAATCCATGTGAGAGGAAACCAAATTTCAGCAAATCAAAGAGCAAAGCACTCCCTAATTAAATGCTGGAGTCTAAAACAAACAATTTCTCATAACTGCATTTCCAAAAACCCAAGAAGTACTAGAACGATAAATATGGAACAAACCCCAGTTCCAGTTCTCTTTACTATTAACCGATTTAAGTCTGTTGAACACAGCCTGAATCACGGATATGTGCAAAGAGCAGCATTGCTTTTCTAAAAAGCTTTTCTGAAGGTAATTTTCAAAAGGAGCTCCTAATATTTGTCACAACTGAAGTCATCACCATTGGCTCACACAGAGTCTTCTATTATAGCCTGGATGTGCTTCACAAGGAGAGAGATGGGGAGAGAGACAGAAAGAGAGAGAGAGGAATAAGGGCAGTAGATGAGAAGAAAGGTAGAAGAAAGAGAAAACTGCATAAAATGATGTATGGTAAGAGGAACTCTAGATTGAGTGTCAGAAACTCAATGTTTGGGTTCCAGCTCTATCATTTCCTCTGTGAACTGGTTCAGGCTCCTTCAGGGCCTCCAGTCCCTCAACTGCAAAGCAGGGAGGGGGTGCTCTTTAAGATTCCAGAAATAGGCTAAAACTCTCCTTACCTAAAAAGAAAACTCATAATTCAATCACCAAACACACTGTCTAGGAGCTTTTAATAAGCAGTAAGTTTTGATGTTTTGTTCCACTAACGAAGATTGGAAAATGATACGCTACGTACAAAATGCTTTGTTCTCTGGCTTCAGTTTCTCATGTTGTTCTGTCTCAATTTGATGTTCCTCTGCATCCACAAATACTCTCAATCTTGCTTAGGCTTCAGCCTCAGTCTTGGTGACATGTACCCCACGTTGTGCACCAGGGTGGCTCGTCCTGTCCATGTGTCAGAGTGATCCCACCTGCACACAGGGACACTGAGACTAGAAGAGGCAAACAGCCACCCAGAGGTAGACCTGGAGCTCTGAGCCCTCAGCGTGAACTCAGGTGCTTTCTGGCTGGTGCTTCCTAGAGGCCTCTGCTTACTGAAATCCACAAAAATCTACCATCTGAAAGTGCCCCCTTCTGCAGGGAGAATGCTCAAGGCAGCAGGAAAATGGCCCCAGGACCCTCAGGAGCCAGGGTGGAGACATTCCTCACTCAGAGATGCAACCTCCTTCAGAGGATCCCACAGCAGAAGTGAGGCTGCAGGGCTACAGCAAGCCAGCCTCCACTGCAGTTCTGCCTTCTAAACCCAAACTCGGCACACAGCAGAAATGTGGGAAAGCCCCCAGGAAGAAGAAGAAAGGAAGCATCCTCCAGACTCCTGAGCAGGAGGGAGGGTCCCCCAAGAGTGTGGGCACACAGCAGCTCAGCGGAGGGGGACACTGAGGAGTACCTTCTCCAAGCCTCCTAGGATCAGGAGAGGGGCTTCTAGCGCCTCTTGTCTCCTTTCTGCACCAGAGATCCCCCTTGCTCTTATTTGATTTGCCTGCTTGAGCATTCAGACCTTCCCTAGCCCTTATGCTCTGCCATCTGTTAGTCATGCAAACAGCCCCTGCCTGGGAGCCCAGGGCTGGCACACCTTCTGAATGCCATGCAGTTCCTCTTCTTGACTTGTAAACTCACCTCTGTCCACTACCACTTAAGAACTCCCTGGGTACACCTCCCAGACTGCATTCTGCTCTACCATCTCCCTTAGAAGTAATTATTTTTAAGTATTTATCATTCCCAGACATGGATTTATCCTTTTCCTTCATATATACGTATCCTTAAGACATATGGAATGCTGTTTTGCGATTTTTAAACTAAATAATTGGTGTCATACTGTATGCGTTCTTCTGGAATTTGCTTTTCTCACCAATACTATGTGTATGAGATTCATCCATGTTGGTATGTGTGGCATTCACAACTGTGCAGTGTTTTGTTATTGTAATTTGTTTCTTCACAAAACGAATACTCCAACTTTAAAGTAAGGAATAGTCCCCTTTAAATCTAAAGGGCATTAAAATTGGAACAGAGCAGTAGCAGTTGTCCATCCCTGCTTTATTTTCCCCACTGCCTCGAACCAATTTGATAACCGTAATTAGTTTAAATCCTTAGTAAGTTCAGTTATGTTCATTTCTAGAGTGGTAACTCACAAATAATCTCGTGTTTTCAATAACAGAAACAAGCGCTCGTAGTAGAACGCAGAAAGACGGAACGGATGACCAGGTAATAAGTGCTTGCCATGAAGGTTTAATGGCATAACTCACACGTGTGGTGACAAAACCCTGTGGGAATATGGATTATACATCTGTGTAAAGAGTACACCAGGACTCAGACTCAGATATTCTACAAAAGGAATTCTTTACATGAATGGATCAAATCCATCTGTCGGTGAATAAAATAACCCAGTCTGGCACCTTATGTTCATCCTTCCGTCTTCAAATGGAAAAGAGCAAGTCAACTCGACATGAGCCCCGGGTGCCAGGGAGATGGGAGGCTACCAATGAAGCAGTCGAGGTTCTGAGAGAAACGGGGAAATGGGAGCCCGGATGAAGCCAACACTTTGAAGACATAGTTGGTCTATCTGTCTCTGAGAGCTGCTTCAAGAAGGAACCAGCTGTCTGATATTGGAGAGAGTAGAATAATAACTTGCATTTAAAATAAAAATCATATTAGAAAGTAGCCAGGTCTGTTCGGTCTTGCTTGTTTCCAAATCACGCCCAATGTCTTCATCCTGTTTCATAGGCTTTGGGAGTTGAGCACTATTTTAAATTCTTCTGTAAAACTTAGCTGAGGGGAAGAAAGTAACAAAAAACATAAGGAGAAATACATATTATTTGTATTCCATAAGACACAGGTCTGGAAATACATGTGCAAACTGGACTTACGCAGATGCAGTATGTAGAGTCTGGGGCAACGAAGGGAAAAAAAGCAGCGGAGAGCATTTAGGTTGTCCCTATGTCTGCCTTTTTTTATTCAAACCTAAGACATATCTTTCCTTCATGGAAATTCTTCCCTTAACAGCTACGCTCACCTAGAACTTTAAATCGACAGAAACCGCTCAAGAGTTCTGAAGACGTATCACAAGCAAACCGTAGACAAGCAGCCTTGCCCATATTATTTAGTAAGTAGAATCACCATGAGGTTATTACTCATTGCTACGGGGCAGTGATATGGTTTGAACGTGTCCCTCAAAGTTCATGTGACGCAAACTTGATCCTTAAGGAGGTGGTATCGGGAGGTGTTTGATTCTCGGGGCCACGTCACCGTGAGTGGATGAATGCCGTCATCTCGGGAGGGGGTTCATTACAAGAGGATGAGTTCGGCTCCCTCTTGCCCTCTCTCTCTGCCTTTCTGCCTCCCACCATGGGTAACCCAGCAAGAAGGACCTCCCCAGATGCCAGCCCCTGGACCTTGAACTTTCCAGCCTCTAGAACTGGGAGGAAATACATTTCTGTTCTCTGTAAATTACCGAGTTCACGGTGTTCTGTCACAGCACCACAAAACAAAGACAGGGAGCATGACAACTGAGAAGAGTTCGCTTTTGCAGTCTTCGTTCCTGATTTGAGCTCAAGCTCCCTGCAGTTCTTTCTCTCGCCATCTCCTCTTTCTCCACCGCCTCCTCTTTTTCCGCAGCCGTCATAGACACGATTAGAGAGAGAATCCCCCAGAGACTCATTCATAAAACGCATATCCACAGGATCAACCCGTGGACTTCCTGGTTCACGAAAGATGGATAAAATGACGAAACAGACATGATCCCAGGCTATCCACGTGCAGTCGCACAGGAAGGAACTTTGCAAGGGAAGTCGAGAAGGAATCCTTGTGGGTTTCAGCTGAGGCCTTCGTGCTCCTGCTGGGTCGGTTTGGACAGGCTACATCGGGCTTGAATATCTGGCCTCACATCTTCAGACAGATGAGATTATCATAGGAGTATTGTGGAGATTCACTCCCCTACCAGACTCCTTCCCTCGCTCTTAGCTCAAACAGCCCCATAGCTCAAAAATGCTAAAAATAGAAACTGTGATTCAGCTTTTGAAACTTCTGTGGTCCTCCTACAATAACAGAGGTTCAGACACTAGAAGCAAGACAGAAAATCCAATTAATCCTCCCCCCATGGGCAAACAACCTTATCAGATATTTTCCTTTAGCCCTAGCAGAGTTTTGCATGAGAGAGCCCACCTGTCAGTTTTTCATATGTTTCAGGACAAAATCTCTGAGGCAGCATTTTTATTTTAACTCCAAGGTAAGTTTTATTAAAAATGCCTGTTACAGCCAGCTGGTGTCAAACTGTTGGTTCGCTAACTAGGCACCGACTGAAGAGGCTGTAATTTCCTCTGTTTCATGCAGATGTGCATGGCAAACTATTAATAACAGCTTCCAAAGCCAGGCGGCCATGGGTCAGGGGACCACAGGACAAAACATCTGGGGACCACGGGACAAAACATCCACAGAGAGGAGGGGACAGAGGAGCCCTCCCCGCCTCCCCCGGCCAATTCACGTATTCCTGCATTAAATACGTTCCTTCCTCCCTCCTGGATTGATTCCTTCTATAAAACTGGATCACACAAAGTCATGACCCAGAATTATATTCTGATTTTTCCTGTTGCCATATTTGTCATATTTGCATAACAAATGTTATCAAATACTAACAGTGTGTCAGATGCAAAATGCCCCAGAAAAGACTCGGGTTCTCTCGCGCTTGGAGCGTGTTTTCCACGGAGCAGGAACATCAGATCTGGGGAACTGCATCGTCAGCCCCACTGGGTGGCTGAGGTACCCTATGCGGGATGCAGTTTTCCCACCCCAGAGGGATATTTCTCACCTGTCAAAGTGTGGATCTTAAATCCTGAACCCTGGATAAAGGACCCTCAGACTTCTCACGTCAGACCACCAGGCACTGTCGTCGCTCGCCTGGCCCTCCTGTCGGCATTCTGAACCTGCCTCCGTGGGAAGAAGCACCTCTGCCCTCTGCACGCTCCCAGGTGAGGCCGGTGGAATTCTGGAGTTCACAGGCGATTGTGGCCACACCTGAACTTGTCACATTTCTCCTACGTCTGCCCCTTCTCCTCTCTCCTGCTCCTCCGTCAACGGCACCATCGCCATGCAGTCAGAGGAGTTGGAAAGTGGGATGATGGGATGATGCTGGAATCCTCGTCCTTACCCTGAATTTCTCTCCTCGGGCCTCTACTCATCAGGCTCCTCACCTGCCTCTAACCTGCACCCAGCCGTCCCGTGCTCTCTCCGTGCCTGTCTGCTGAAACCGACAGTGGCTCCCTGAGACCCTCAGGAGGATGTCCAAGCTCCTTGGCTGGGAACACAGACTCCTCATTCAGGACCTGGCACCTGGCGACTCCACGCCTGCCTCTCTGACCTGCCCCGCCTGGTCACCCGCTCACACCAGCCTTGTGGCAAGACCCTGTGTGATGGCCTGCACTGTCCTCTACCCCACACCACTCCCACTCACCTAGGGGAATGTGAGCTCCTGAGAGCAAGGGGTTGGGGGGCGGCATGTCTTTGTTTTGTTCATTGCTGTATTTCCTATACCTAGAACAGCTGCAGGTACATATTAGCAGAAATCTAAATGATACTGTAAAGAGAATGAATAATGAATGAATGGTTTGTTCAAGATTCAGGTTAAGCATCATTTTCTCTTGGAAGCATTTCTTGATTCCTCTTTTAATCTCAACAAACAAATTTGTTCCCCTTCATTTGCACGTCTCTTTCTGCCCACATCATCCTGTAGGTTCCTGTCTCTTAACATCTGTTATTCTGTGTATGACTGCTCGGTTTCCTGCGTGTCTACAGCACCAAACCATGGGCCTCTGGGGAGCAAGAACTGTCTTATATTTGAGCCTGTGTTCCCTCTCTCTCTCTCTCTCTCTCTCTCTCTCTCTCTCTCTCTCTCTCTCTCTCTCTTCTCCACCCCTTTTTTTTCCCCTGACCCATCCCATTGCATGTTCTCCTGCATATCTGATACCAACAGCCAGGCACCAAGCCCTGTCCCCCGAGTATTACAGACATCCCTGTAGGGCCACCACCAAGCATGTACCAGACCGTCCACACATTTTAGCCACTCCACACACAGCCACACCTCCATAAGGAACCTTTGCCCTGGCTAATTCACGGGCCTGACTTTCTCAAAGGCACATCCAAGCACGCCACCCACTCAGCTCTGTGGTGCAAACCTGATGACGGCAGGGAATACATCTTTCTCACTCAGAAACTTAAAAATTTCTTCACCGTGTAGACAGCAAACAGGTAAAAGTTACAATGCACAGGTACACTGTAGTGCGATGCAACACAATAAACGCTGCATTTCCTATTTATTTATTTATTTATTTATTTTTTGAGACAGAGTTTCACTCTTTTTGTCCAGGCTAGAGTGCCGTGGTGTCAGCCTAGCTCACAGCAACCTCACACTCCTGGGCTCAAGTGATCCTTCTGCCTCAGCCTCCTGAGTAGCTGGGACTACAGGCATGCGCCACCATGCCCGGCTAGTTTTTTCTATATATTTTTAGTTATCCAATTAATTTCTTTCTATTTTTAGTAGAGACGGGGTCTCACTCTTACTCAGGCTGGTTTTGAACTCCTGAGCTCAAACAATCCGCCCGCCTCGGCCTCCCAGAGAGCTAGGATTACAGGCGTGAGCCACCACGCCCGGCCTGCATTTCCTGTTTATTAACAGGACGTTTCATTGGTTCAAATAGCGCCTGAAGGATTTACATAAGGAGGAGTGGGACAAAGAGACCGATGGATGCAGTGCGAAATAAACTGCTTTGAGGTGTGGGGCAGACAAATCAAACGTATTTTCTCTGAAAGACTTGCAAACCTAATTCCAGTCGAGTACATTCTCTCTTTTTCATGCCTGAATGAATGCGATGGGACTGGCGGGAATCCTGGAGCTCACCAGGTTCAAAATGACAGGAAGCATGACCCACCGAGGGCTGGTGGGAAGAAAGATGCTTCCTTACCTGTCTGTTTCTCATGGCTCCGGGGAGTGTTTAGAGATTGTCTCTTCCACGGCAGTAGAGACCTGACGACAAGCCCTGCAAATAATCAGCCTGAGATGGGGAGAATGGTGCACTCACCTGAAAGAAGACTGTTAAAAATCACCGTGCCCATATTTGCTCTGTCGGCTCACCTGTCCTTGCGAAGTCTGAAAGATGAGCAGAGTCCCCCTGTGGCCGCTGTGCCCCGAGCCCATAGCAGGAAGCAGTGGAGGTAGAACAGCAAGCCTGGGCTCAGACCCCGAGTCTCTCCTGACCAAGGGTCTGACTTTGAATGAGTTCCCCTACCTCCTGAGTCTCAGATGCTCATCAACGAATCAGGGTGGGAAATCACACGTACACAGGGCTGTTGTGAGAGTTAAATGTGAATTTGCGAGGTACAGGTCAGAGAACGCAGCATGTAACAAAGGAAGCGGTTATGATTATCACGTTATTGCTTCGGAACTTTTGGCTGTTTGGGAGCCTTGTGAGGTGAGCGAATGCTCACTGATGCTAGAAATGTTGAATGCCTAGTGTGGCTGTCAGAATGAGACACAAAGGGGGTGCCAGGTAGAGTTCTCTGCCCCCGAGCATGGGGAAGGACAGGTAAGTGTTGACCTGGAAGCAGGACCCTGGTTGGGAGGGTGTATGGGTTAAACTGTGTCCTCCAAAATGTGTATGTTAAAGTCCTTTAACCTTCAGGATCTCAGATTGGGACCTTATTTGGGGATGCAGTCTTTACAGAGGTAATCAAAGTTCAAATGAGGTCATTAGGGTGGACCCTAATCCAATATGACCAGTATTCCAATTAAAAGGAGAAATTTAGACACAGATACAGACACACATTGAAGGAAGACAATGAGAAGAGACATGGGGAGAAGACATTCACCTACAAGCAAGGAGAGAGGCCTGGAACAGATATTTCCCACACAGCACTCCAGTCCTGCCAACGCCTTGGTCTCAGACTTCCAGCCCCCCAAACTGGGAGACAATAAGTGTCTGCTGTTCAAGCCACATAGTTTGCGATACTCTGCTATGGCAGCTCAAGCAGACTCGTGCAGAGAGCTCTTGCTGCCGGAGAAACTCCTTTCTTGGCCACTGTAGCGTCCTATATCAAATACAACATCTCTCTCCCTTTTCCCCTGCCTACAACAGGGTGTTACCTACTCTACCAAATAAACAAATGCTTAATGAGCTTTAACTGGAAATGAAATGGAGAGCAAAATTGTTTTAAAGTATTCAAAATTAAATTTGAAAAACTGCTCTCAAACTAAGAAATGATAGACTTGCACGTTCTTCTCTTCTCACTACTCTCAACACAGGTGACCTTTCCTCTCTGTCTTAGTCCCATTTCTGTTGCTTATAAAAGAACACCTGAAATTGGGTAATTTATTTTAAAAAGGAATTTATGTCTTAACAGTTATGGAGGCTGAGAAGTCCAAGGTCGAGGAGCCACCTCTGGTGAGGCCCTTCTTGCTGGCAGGGACTTTCTGTAGAGTCCTGAGGTGTTTCTAGCTCAGGTCTCTCTTCCTTTCCTTGTGAAGCCACCTGTCCCACTGCCATGATAACCCGTTAGTCCATTAATCCATGAATGAACTAATCCAGTCATCTGTTAAAGGCCCCACCTCTCAATACCACCATGCTGGGGATTAAACATCAACATTAGCTTTGGAGGGGACACACTTTCCAACCATAGCACTGACCCATGCTGCTGTGACCACCCTCAAGTTTACATGCCCACCTAGACTTCACCTGGGTCCAGGCCTCTAATCTAACTGCTTCCTTCATTCCCACTTGGATGTCTCCAGTGCATCTCATCTCAAATCCACGTGTCCAAAACTAGAATTATGATCCACACCTCCCCACCCCTGGTCCATCTCTGGAGTTCAGAAAAACACTATCATCTAACCAGTGATGCAAGGCAACAACATAGGGTCCTTCTTGCCACCTCTCCATCGCCCTCCCCACACCCCTGCAAAGTACATCTCCTGGGACCATCAGCCATTTCCCCACCAATCTCTCCTGCGCCCATGGACGTTTTTCCATTCTGGCCTTCACCCATCCAGCCCTCACCTGGCCCTCCATAACATGCCCCTCTAGGTCTTTCTGGGCACTCCTGCCTCTGTAGTCCATTCTCCTCATAGGATGCCACTTGGTCTTTGAAAAACACAGGTCTGATCCTGTCACTGGCTACAGAAATCCTTCCAAGAGAACTCCCACACACGACTGGTGGAGTGCAAATCAGAACAGCCACTTTGGAAAACTACTTGGCAGGATCCACCAACACAGAACATATGTATACCTTAAGTCCCAGAAATTCCACTCTTAGGAACACACCCAACAGAAAGGTGAACTGGAATCAGAAGTAGTTCATAGTACAGGTTGAGCATCCCTAATCTAAAAATTCAAACTCTGAAATGCTCCGAAATTCAAAACTTTTTGAATGCCAACATGACACTCAAAGGAAATGCTCACTGGAGCATTTCAGATTTCGGATTTTCCAATTAGGGATGCTGAACTGGTAAGTATAATGCAAATATTCCAAAATTCAAAAAAAAAAAAATTCTAAATCTGAAATACTTCTGGTCCCAAGCATTTCAGAAAAGGGATATTTGGTCCGTAGCACTATTCTAAATAGCGAAACACTACCCAAATGCCCATCAGCAGCAAAACTGATAAATTACATTCTATTTGCCCAGTAAATTCCAGCTATAAGTAGCAATGAGGATGAGTCTCATTGAGTTGAATGAAAGAAACCAGGCACAAAGAATACACACGGTGCGACTTCATTTATACAAAGCTTAACAATGGTCAAAATTAACCTAATGATGTTACAAGTCAGGATAGGGGTTACCTTTGGCACATGCCAGGGATCATGAGGGGCTCAGGGTAGCTTCTGGGGAGTTGGTCATGCTCTGCTTAGTGGTCTGGGTGCCGGTTAGATGGAGTGCACACTATGAAATTCATCAGACTGACCTGCACGGCCACTTTTTTATTTACATGTTATACTTCAGTTTTAAAAAATATAAAAAATGACAAAAACATTGACAATTTTGCAATGCTTTTTATATAAAGATGAAAAAGTCTGTAGCTTGCTTCAAGAAGCTGCTTGGTCTGGTTCCTGCCTGTGTCTCGAACCCACAGCTGCCCCAACTCTCCATCTCTGCGCCCCAGTGGTACTAACCTCCGTGCCTTGAACCCAGCCCCTCTGGCCTCAGTGTCTGCACAGCTGCGCGCTCTGCAGGTCTGGGCGTTCTTTTCCCTCCCTTCCGTTGCTACTTCCACTGGTTCCTCAGATGTCACCTTGCCACTTCCCGGGGAAAACCTCCCTGTGCCCTGCCCCAGTTTGGTCAGGTGCCGCATTTCACGCTCTCGTACTCTCCTTCATGTCACTCGTCACAACTTAGAGTTACCTCTCTGTGTCTTTGATTTACGACTGCCTCTCCAGCTGGGCCATGTGATCAGAGTGCTCATGTGTCTTGTTCATCACTGTACCTGCAGCACCAAGCCCAGCACTCGCCCACAGTATATGCTCAATAAATACCGAAGGAATGACAGAATGAACTGTTATAAAACAACAATGCTGTTTTTTTGCATCAAACATCTCAAAAAACTACCCTCCAAAGTTGCGCAGTTTCCTCCTCAATGTCTCACTCCTTTCTGCTGCAATTTGAGTTCATTTATCTTCATCTTGCTCTTGGTGAATATGAATGGAGATACTTACTACTCCATTTCCATTCACCATGCACTCTTTTTACATCTTTGAATTAAGCTATTGAGTCACTTTTGATTTTCATCTGTTCAGTCTAAATAAGCTGATTCCATGCAGATCAGTCATTCACTTCTACTCTCCAATTGCCTTTTTTGTTTAAATGTAAACTCAGCCATGTGAAGTTACATGGACAGAAAAAAACTGATCTGAACATGTATGTTTCAGCAATGGGCTAAGAATGGTCAGAAGCATCACATGACCCCATAGCACATACCTAAATTAATATTAATACCTAACATCAATTGAACATCAGTGGGAAAAGGAACCAGAAATTCACAGTACTCAAGTAATAAGTTGAAAGTTACTCAGCTAGTAAAAACCAGAATTATTACTAGGACTCAAATGTAAGCAGCCTAACATGAGCACCTTAACATTTATTTATTCAGTGGGATTACATCAATACTTATTATTTGCCCTCCACCAACAAGAGAGTGATAAAAATACAAAATTCTGGATGCCTATATCTTGACTTTTCTTTAAAGAGTAAAGGAGATAAGTTATAGTCATTCATTGTGCATTGAATTTAGCCATTAATTTATGATGATTCACTAGCAGGACATGATATTATTCCCTTAGTGCTCAAACCATAACAGAGCTTGTCAATAACCTAGGTCAGAAATGTTATGAATGACAAAGACACCTGGGGACATCCGGTGAATTCTCCTGGAAGTACAAGGCTGGGCTCTGCAATCAGACTCATGTGAGCCATCCCCCGGACTGGTGGATGTCACAGACCTCTTGAGGAGAAAGGGGTCCTCATATTAAACCAAATGTTCCCCTTCTCATCTTTAGTTCACCATGGGTGGGGAAATTTCCTTATGACTGCTGACTTGACCATTTGATCACATAACTCCAGTTCATTCTTCCTCCGAGGTGGCCCTTTAGCTGGGTATAATATCAGCATCTGTTCATTGGCTCCCATTGGAGCTGTCTCCATTCAAATGGAACCATCCCTCCTAAGCTGTGGCAACCCTTTACATACTTTGAACATTCCCCCTAAGCCTTCATGTCACCATTAACAACAGGGTGGAGGAGAGACAAGGGGAGGTGGGAGGCACAAAAGAAGTCCACACACCTGTCACTGATTCAGCAGCAGAAAAGAATCACAATCATTATTACCACAGCTGTAGTCTGCCTACCTCTGTTTTGGCTTCAGAGACAGCCTACCATGGCCCCTGAAAACCATAAATCCTCTAGGAAGCTCATTTGCTTCACATAATTCTGGGATTCTGGAAGGTTGAAACTAGTGGGGTGCTCAGACACAAAGCTTTAACAGCCAGATTGCAGCTACCATGGATCAGTGATGTCCACACTGTTCCTGCAAATGTTGAGCTTGCTCTGTAAGCTGCCATCACTGTTGCTATATATTGTTAGAGACTTAAGATGCTAAAAGAAATATGAAAAGATAGGGGGTCCTTCAGGGTATCCTTGCTGCAGGCTGGGATGCTCAGGCCTTTTGCAGCCCACTCTTATCAATTATTTGGGAACCTGTGCAGGAGCATGGTGGGAAGCCCAGCTAATGGGCTGCAAAATGGTCTCATTAGGCACCATGGCCTCTCCATTCACATGCCTTCTGATGTAGTTTGCTCCACTCTTTTCCCACTTTGGTTCTATTTACTTGTGGCCCTGCTTCCCAGGCCAAACCATATTGGGGAATCATGAGTTATCTAAATTGTCCATTATGGATTAAGGAGAAAAGTGGAAGGAAGGGGAAGAATAAAGCCAAGCTGTGCCTGCCATCACCAAAGAGGAGAGCGGGAATGACCGTGTGGCCTTATACTTGATAATTTAGAGTGAGAACTATTTAGTTCCATCAAACTGATATGTTTAGATAATAATAGACCCAGATGAGTTAGATGGGATTTTACAGCTCATCTCAGCTCTTTTTCCAATTTATAAATGAGAAAACAAGGAGGCTCAGGCAAGTGAATAGCCCAAGACCCCTAAGGTGGTCAATAATGTCTGCGATTTCAATGCTGCAGCCTTAGTAGGCAGCTGGCCATCACCACAGCACGCAGACCCTCCACCAGAGCACCCAAGATGCAGCAGAGGGAGCTGGCTGACACCCCGCTGACAGGTGGCCTTCACCCACCAAGGCCCATGGCTGGTGGCTCACTCCCCCATAGGCTCAGCTGCAGCAACCCCTCTCCCTACCATCCTACCACCGACAGCATTCTGGATCATCTCCTCCAAATATTAGGTTGGTGCAGAAGTAATTGTGGTTTTAGCATTGCTGACATTTGCCTTTTGATATTAGAATACATTCTTAAATAAATGTGGCTATGTTATACATCATTTGAATGTGCATTTCTTGTTGTATTTTTTTTGCTAATGATGTTAGACAAAAAGAAAATTCAAGCGATTTTCTTATTCAGGTTCAAGAGTTTTGCAAAGGAGACGAGAGCCTTGAAGATGAGGAGCACAGTGGTGGCCATCAGAAGTTGACAATGACCAATAGAGAGCAATCATCAAAGCTGATCCTCTTTCATCTACACGAGAAGTTGCCGATGAACTCAACATAGACCATTCTACGGTTATTTGGTACTTAAAGCAAATAACTGGAAAGGTGAAAAAGCTCGGTAAGTGGGTGCCTCATGAGTTGACCAAAAATCAAAAAAATCATCATTTCAAAGTGTCGTCTTCTTTTCTTATATGAACCATTTCTCCATCAGATTGTGATGTGTGACAAAAAATGGATTTTATACAACAACCAGCTATGACCAGCTCAGTGGCTGGACCGAGAAGAAGCTTCAAAGCACTTCCCACAGCCAAACTTGCACCAAAAAAGGTCATGGTCACTGTTTGGTGGTCTGCTGCCAGTCTGATCCACTACAGCGTTCTGAATCCCGGCAAAATCATTATATCTGAGAAGTATCCTCAGCAAATCAATGAGCTAGACCAAAAACTGCAACACCTGCAGCCGCATTGGTCAACAAAAAGGGCCCAATTCTTCTCTACGACAACGCCTGACCGCACGTTGCACAACCAACACTTCAAAAGTTGAATGGATTGGACTACGAAGTTTTGCCTCATGTGCCATATTCACCTGACCTCTCGCCAATGGACTACCGCTTCTTCAAGCATCTGAACAACTTTTTGCAGGAAAACGCTTCCACACCCAGCAGGATGCAGAAAATACTTTCCAAGAGTTCATTGAATCCTGAAGCATGGATTTTTACGCTATAGGAATAAACAAACTTATTTCTCATTGGCAAAACTGTGTAGATTGCAATGGTTACTATTTTGATTAATACAGATGTGTTTGAGCCTAGTTACAATGATTAAAAATTCACAGTTTGAAACCGCAATTACTTTTGCACCAACCATATCACCACTGTAAATGCCCACCACAGCCTTCACACATATTCAGCTTGCCACACACAAGGCATATTTACAAAGATGGAGATTGAGTTCCCTATCCATGTTTTATGTCCATGGGTTTGGCAAGTTGAGGTCCAAATGAAGATGACAGCTAGGGCCCTACGCTCACATCCAGTTGATTCTTTGCATGAATCCTGGGAGTTTATGAGGTTTGCACTCTAGTTTCTGATGGAAATTATTTTAATGCCTTCATTAGCATCTCATTTCAAACTGTGGCATTCTTAATAATCCAAATAGTTAATACAGGGATGAATTGGTTTTATCTTTTGGAATCAGAGGGCTATGAAAACAAGTGTTTTTGAGCGGAAGAAGCAAAACCAATGGAAGTGAGTTAGCTAGAAGTCTTTGTCCAGGCCATGCATTTAAACATCACTGTTTAAGATTAAAATTCCCTTTTTCAGTGGTAGAAATTATAATTTGGGGATTCCAATCCTGCACAGAATCCCTCTTATGACTTTCTGTTCCAAGAGTCAGTCTTCCTATGACAGAGAGGACCCCTGCCTTTTCCAGTTCCCCAGCTCTGCAGGAATGATCTAATTATGAAGTTGAACTCATTTTCCTTGAGAGCTGGAAATTTGTCCTTTGAATTTTCCTTCATGGCATTCCTAACGTGCCTTCTCATTGGTAAACTTGCCCTTATAATTTCTAAATCCTCTCCATTCATTTCCTTCTATAAGTGCTCCACCAAATTTTATGGTTACTCTATTTGCTCTGGTTTTCCATTCACTAATTGGTCCCACGTATAAGACCTAATGCTCTGGGGTGACGGGGATGGATGCAGGGTGGGGCACTGAGCAAGAGACATCACAGAAAGGTGCTGAAACACAAGTCTTATGGCTGCTATCAGGCCAAATTCCACTTCGTTTCTCATCTGTAGCCCTCTTATAAATCATTGACCTGTTCCTGGTTTTGAAACGGTAATCAGTAACCACAGCTAATCCTCCTCTGTCTCTCCTGCCAGGCAACTCATGGGAAACGATTCCCAAATCTTTTATGCTGACTCAATATCAGATAATGGGTTCTTCTTCCCAAGGTTGTGTTTAAATGGCCATTTTAGAGCAGATGATCTTGTTAGAAGTCTGGGTGCAGAGACAGCACTTATGAGATTTGGTGCCGGAAGTGAAACCCTTAGGTAGCTGCAGGTGAAGAACATCGGGTCCTCTCACCATCTCCTTCCACAGAGATCTCTTCGTGAATAAAGTGAAGCCAGGAGGGGGTGACTGGAATACATCTTTATATGTGGTAGTGGGAAGCCACATGCAACAGGAGATGATATTAGAATGCATAAGGAAAAATTAAAACTGAAAGCAAATGTCAAAGCCAATTTCTTAAATAACTGCTTATCCAGGGTACAAGGAACTTGCCTCTGAAATATGCACTTATCTTGGAAATATGCAGCAACCCCAACAATAGATCATATGTGGAAAACGAGTTGAGTGGATGAGTAATTTAACGAGAATTTTCTTCTGCTGGTTTCCAAAGCATTGTCAAGACTGTGCGCCTGTCAACTGGATTGGTTTAAAATAAAACTCCGTTGGTTTTTTTTGTTTTTTTTTTTTTTAAGAACAGATGGAAAGAGGGACACAAAGGCAAACAGTATGCAAACAACAGCAGAATCTCAAACAGGAGTGAGTAAAGCAATGAAAAATAAACAGAAGTCTAGGAAATAGCTACAACTTCAGTCCTGGAAAGGCATTTTCCAATCTACTATGTAGACACTTTGAAGATGAAGAACCTCTGTTCCCCACCGTCAGTGACGTCTCAGACTGTGGGGTCTGGTGGGCCCTAGAGAGTGGGGCATCACCAGATCAGGATTGGACTTGGGGGAACATTTAGTGTTGCAAAATAAATAAAAGGAGTTGGGAGTAATAAAAAAGTTTTCAAGCAAATGGAGAGAAATAACCCTACAACAAGAATCAGCATGACACATATATTTTTTTTCATTACTAAGATGGAGGATTTAAAAAAACAAAGAATGAAAGAAAGCTGATGTTAAAGGGAATAAAATGCTTACATAATGCAATAGAGAAAGTGATCAAGTACTGAAATGAAAGTTCTCATTTTTGAGACACAGGCATCGATCTGCCCAGATGATCACGTCCCCAGACATCGCATCCATCAGGCTGTCTCTGTGCCGTTCAATCAGGCAAAGGCTTCCAGCTGCTGCCCACACAACTGTCCTAGTGCACAGCTGAGGGCCTCTGCA
Source organism: Avahi laniger (assembly GCA_963575035.1). Classification (NCBI taxonomy): domain Eukaryota; kingdom Metazoa; phylum Chordata; class Mammalia; order Primates; family Indriidae; genus Avahi; species Avahi laniger. The sequence continues at coordinate 27,647 of CAUYSK010049498.1, forward strand.
AGGCACCATCCCCAAGAAAAAGCCAGAGGCAGTTCGGGTGCCCCTCTAATAGCGAGATGGGACATCTCGAGTGTCTGAAAGTGGATCTACCACAAACCATCAGTGGCTCTCCTTTGGGGTTATGACAGGCAGACAGAGACCAAAAAGAGTATCTGGTAAATGTCACATGCAGGGTCTGGCCAGGGGGCCACGGAGCGGCCCTAGAAGCATTTCAGAATTGCTCTCATTCCTCCTGACCCTACACACCACATACACCACAAGTGCACCCCGAAAGCAAGTTCAAACATGATTGGAGACCCAGACGCTGCTAGAAAACCACTCCCTCAGCAGACAGGTGCACTTGGGCAGCTGCAATTTGGGGTGCACCGACTTCCTTTAGGACAGAGATGGAGCATCACAGCGAAGAGGTGGAGGTTAAGGAACGACTGGCCGACCATGGCAAAACCCACTAAGAGGGAGGTGCTGTTCATAGCTGAACTACAGGAAGAAAAGCCCCAGCCACAGATCTTTTGAATTCAATGGTACTTCCACAGAAATGGCAGGATTCTGGTCCAAGAGAGAACCAACTTACAACTGTGGGCAGAAGAGTGTGCAGTTGTGTTCGTTGTTGGTGCTGCCCAGGGGACATTTATGAATTAGAGCGAGAGTGACTGTGGTAGTCCCCACAACTGCTTCCCTGTCCTTCTCCCTCTGCCTGAGTCTCTTCCATCTACAAAGACCTAGAACCTTCTATTCTCTCTTACCTGTATCAAGTGCCACCCTCAGAACCTACCCACACTCTGAGGAGAAAAAGACGATGGATAGGTAGCCCTCTGCAAAGCACACGTGCATTTTATAGCCTAATCCAAAAGAAGGCTGTGGCCGTAGACTTTCCAGAACCAACCAACAAGAAAGGAAAAATGGCAAGGCCTGGACTTGCTACAGCTATGAGTCAAGTTGCCGCAGAAGTAGAGAACCTCACTCAGCATCTTCCCTGGTTCACACAGGCCCAGCACCCACCCCACTCCCAACAGTGGACCCCTAATAGCTATAGGAAAAAAAATTCTAGGCACGCATCACAAAACTTGAGATTCCCATTTAACCTCAGAAACCAGATTACCAGAGCAAAATGAAAGTCACGATCTTCCAAAAATCACATAACTTTGAGAAAAATAATTTATCCTTTGAAACCTCATCCAAATCAGTTTTTTAAATAAGTCGTTTCACCAGGCATATCTCAATTTGTGGAGGCAACGACAATGGCATGACAATTTCAGAAGGAAACACTAACTGCTAATCTCTAAACAAGTTTGCAATAGGTTAACAGGTGAGCAACAGTGAAGACACGTCCATCGCTCCTGTTCTCTTCTTTACCATTGTCAACTGAAGAAAAAAACGCCAAGCTCCTAAAGAATTAAAGCTGGTTTTATTCAGAAGTCTTACTGAGGACTATAGACTGAGGCTGGGAGCGGCCCCGCCAGAATGCCGGGCACCGTATTTCAGCCCACTGCTTATACACAGGTGGGGGAGGCTCAGTACGTGCAAAGTCACGTCGAACTTGCTCAGAAGGTGCACGAAAGCGGAATCACGTCAAGGTGTGGGTGTCAGAGGACATCGGTTGTAGATTACGGAGGCGTAATTACTCACCCCTTCAGAAGTTATATTATGTGTAGGAAAAGGCAAGGACTGGGTCATTTGTCTTTTAAGGAATGTTATGACTCAGACAGGAGACGTGGGGGGCTGTGTGCTCTATCCTGTTTTGTCTTCAAAGCATTTCTCCAGAGAGGCGCATGTCATCATGGAGTCAGGGGCTTTGTGAAATTACGCTGGCAAGCAGAAAGAAGCAAAAATAGCTTCTTGCACTCACCGCTTTGTCTCATACCATGTTTTGAGGGCCTTTTAGGATGCTGCCAATTTCCCCAGCTCCTAATTTGCAACACGTCCATGTTACACCGATCGAGCTGAAGCCGTAGGGGAGTTGATGGAGGCGCAGCTGGGCGACGCTCCCTGATCCTGCAGCCTCCCCAGCAGGGGTCCAGGGCATCCCCAACGGACAGCTCAGGCCCCCCGGAGAGCTGCGGCTCTCGGAAGGCCAGAGCAGGCTGGCCGACAACTTATCCCAAGCTGGTTAGATAGCGTGTGAATCACTGGATATGGCATGAGGGAGAGGGGAAGACGGGTGTCTGTCATCAGAACCTTCTGCCTAGCGGGTCTCAGGAAGGACTTTGAATTGTAGTGGTCTGTCACTTTCATTCTGATCATTAAATTGGACGCCCATGGGGCCCCATGCACTTACCAGGCTGATCTTGTCTTGCCCCCTTTGTGAAAAGAGAGTACAGGTCTTTGCTACCTTGTGTCCTGCCCGGGAAAGATGTTCCCACAGCAAGAGCACCTCCTAATGGTCCCAGGCGAAATGGCAGCCAGGTGTTCAAACCTTGTCTTCTGAGCCTTCCTCGATCTCTTGCTTCCTTCCCCCCCTCCCAAAGAAGTCACCTGGCCCCAGACTCCCAGTACCCTTGGACCTCTTGCACCCATTACCCAAGGAGCACTCCTAGGGGTGGTCTCTTTGCTAACTTTCCTATTCGAAATTCAGCTTTGTGTTCTGTTTGTCAGACATGGGCAAAAGAGAATGAGAGCTTTAGAGTAGGAAAAAACATGCCTGCTAAATAAGGCAACACCCCTCTCAGAAACTAAAGCCCAAACCATTTCATCTCAAGGTCTTTACAAAGAGACTCTGCTATGGTTTGGATATTTGTCCCTGCAAACCGCATGTCGGAGGGGGGCCTAATGGGAGGATCCCTAATGAATAGGTGAATGCTCCTGTCAGGCACGAGTGAGCTCTCACTCTGTTATGAAACGGTTCCCCAGGGAGCTGGTTGTCATGAAGAGCCTCACACCTCCTGGTCTGCACAGTCCAGCTGCCCTTCACCTTCCCACGAGTGGCAGCTTCCTGACGCCCTCCCCAGGAGCAGATGCAGGTGTCCAGCTTCTTGCACAGCCTGCAGAACCGTGACCTGGATAAACCTCTTTTCTTCATAGATTACCCAACCTCGGGTATTCCTTAGCAACACAAAACAGTCTAAGACAGACTCTAATGGTGAAAACTTTCAGGCCTTGGTTTATATAATTTTTTTCAAGGGCCATTTTTACTTGTCTCATTCCACACTCAAGACAACCAGCAAGTCTGTTTCTGAGTAAGTGTGTGCGGAGACAAGAGAGATTCGCCTATGGCTACATGTCTTTCAGCAGATTCTCCCAAACTCAACCATATGCTGCTTTCTCTATTTTTCATTCGCTCACTTGTTTGTTCACTCACTCATTCGAGCAAGTCGACATGTTTGCGTGTTCTGTGTCCTACACTACGTCTCTTCAAGACCAGCATTCTCTCTGCGAATCCTCCACCCAGCTTCCCATGGTGGGGTCAGTATTGTGCCTTCCTCCTTCCATTCGGGGAAGTGGGGTGGGGGGATGTACACACCCCAGCTCTTGTCTCGATTGTTACTAACCCCATGATTTCATGTTCTATTACTCCTCTCAAAAATGTATAATTGGTGACTCTCTAAAGGTCCTGCATTTGGCCTCATGGTATTATCTTCTTCACCTCTCTCACAAAAAGAAAAAAATATTAAAGTGCAATTAGGTTACCAGCTGTTTTGGAGATACATAATGAGACACTGGTGTAAGCACAGCCCAGGACTGGAAATTTCCACGAGGGTGGCTTTGGAGCCAAGTAGTGCCCAACAAAACCATCGGCAAACTCTTCAGAAGGAATGAAAAAAGAGAGATTAAAATGAAAATAAAGGAAGAGAAAATGTGTGAAAGGAGGAAAGAATTAAAGACAGAGTGGAAAAAGAGAGGGCAAAAAGAGAAAATAGGGATGAGGGTTAAAAACCAGAGAGATGGTAGAAGGAGACAATGGTCAGATCTCAAGGGGGAGAAGTATCTGGGGCCAGGTGCTAATGACACCCTCTTTTGCCCACCCCTGAATCCCAGCCACATGCACACAGCTTTTTTTTCAAAAGCAGAAATAACTACTCATTTTTTTATTCCTCCAAAGATGAGTGTCCTCTGAGGTCTTGTTTTGTTTTTTCTTGTCCCCCAGCCAACTAGTCAGGAGCTTTTAAAACTCACTCAGTGCCAAAGCACACTTCATCGCAATTGCAATACAAACGGAAGATCGGCAGAGGAGCACCAAGGGAAAGGTGGGAGCTTTCTTCTCCGCCTTCCCAATAAAGGGTTAAGTGTTCTGCTCACCTTCTAAAGATGGTCTTAACCAACCTGATGATTCAAGGCTTGGTGGATGAAAAGGACCATATCCTTGTGTTGAGCTATACGTAGCGCTCTGACGGTTTCCGAATCAGGGTTTCCAGTTCATCAGTTTATAATCATTTGCAAGGACTTGAAACTTTTCTTCTAAACAAATCTAACTGTGTGGAAAGATCCATCAACACAGGAGAGGAAAACTGCTGACTGACGGGCAACACGACAATAACATATGGACCACGAGGCTGTGTGCCCAAGACTCATCTTTTTTCAAAGCTTGAAAATGAATTCCTCCTGTCCTGCACACTCAAGAGGGTTTACTAGCAGCCTAATTAATTAAAAGCATCATGTGTCTGACGGGACTCTCCCTCGGCTGGAACAAGAGCTCTCTGCTTCTCCTGAGTACCTTGCTATTCCCTCTAATATTATTATTTTTTAAACACAGTTCCAAACCACTTTTTACAGCCTCCAGGGTCTAGCCATGGGGAGCCTTCCACAAATCAGTCCCAGTTCCTCTGTGCCTCCTATTCTCAACTGAAGCAAAATAGATATGTCAGTTTCGAATGCTAAACAATTACTTTCTTTAAATCTTTCTCATTTCCGATCACATGGAATGGCAGCGTGATAGCTAAACTATACATGAATAAGTAATGGAAGATTTGAAAAAAAAAAAAGCAGCAGCGGATTTAAATAAAATACCCCTCATTACGGTGCTTAATTCTACGTATTGCTAAGAAGACAGCCGTCTGGAGCAGCGCGGCAAGGTGGGTATTAAGAAGGCGCGCCCCACAGCGCAGCACGAACCAGAGATTTGACTCCAGGCCTCGGGAACACGGGTGATGCTATCAAAGAGGAATGTGATTGTGTTGATTTATCTGTTATTTTTATTCTGCATTTTAAAGGAATGAAGACTGACTATCCCAAGGGGATAAATGAGGTCTTAGAAATGCCGTATTTCTTTTGAAGTTCCTCCCAGGAAGTTTCTCCCTCCTGCAGCAGAGGTTGCCCAGGCAGTGAGCTTTGCCTCAGCGCCCTCTTGCGTTCAGAGCGTCGTCACGACGCCGTTTCCTAACCTTTCTGTCGAAGAGACTCTATTATTACTCTAATTACAGATTAATTACACCCTTTCATCAAGCGTAGAAGAATCCATACAAAGCTTGACTGCTAGAAAGCAGAAGACGTGCTTTTTTCTTTTTTTCTTTTTATTGCAAAATCATTTCTTTTCAACGCTTTTTCACTTCAGTAGTAGCGGAGGATTTGCGCTGGAGTCAGACGCTCCGGGTTTGAGTCGGAGCTCTCCGGCTCGCAGCCCTCCCTGGGCAAGTTACCAACTTCTCTGTGTCCAGGACTCTGCATTGCAGTACTTATATCCCAAGGTAGTTCTGAACATTAGACATAAAAGACTTTGAAAGTGCCTAGAGCCCTGCAATAAGTGTTAGCTGTGGGTCTTCATTGTTGTTATTTTTTTAAAATAAGTCAAAGAATTGCTACATTTGTGCTTGAAGAGACTTCAGAGATAATTAGGTTCAATTCTGTCATTTTTTCAGCTGAGAAACCTCCAATCCAAAAGAGCAAAATGACTTAGTTGATCGATGGCAGAGCTGGAACCGGAATTTAATTCTTTTGCCTCTACGGGGCCCAGGTCCTCAGCCTCCTGCAGATGGCTCTTTGGGAAGCATTCCTTTCGCTCTGAGGGGCTTCCTGCAGTGTCAGGGGGGAATGTGGGATCTGTAGGAACGGTATCAAGCCGCATTCAACTACCAGGCTCAGCAGGGCGAGCATGGGAGTAATGAGTAATCCCTGTTCATTTTTTATTAGGATAGTGCCATGATGATGAGATCTACAATCCAAGACTGAGAGAATAAATAGGGTGATCTGAGTTACAGTCTACCTAAAAATACTGGCCTCTGCCACGTTCAGGAAGACTAAAATGATCACACGCACACACACACACACACACACACACAAACATGCATACGTCCAATGCTTGCAAATCTGTTTCCGGAGAGCCAGAATCCTGGCCCTCCTCGTCTTCTGAGATAACATCCAACTCCAAAGGCCCAGGTTCCAAGAGGGCCTTGTGTGAGTGTGCAACAAAGATGCGTGCCGGCTACAGAACCGACTTCTCTCATGGAAAGATTCTGTTCATTTTATTTTTAAAGAAGATACCATATCCCCAAAGGACAAATACTGTATGAGTCCACTTACATGAGCTACCCACAACAGTCAAATACTCAGAGACAGAAAGTAGAGCAGAGGTTGCCAGAGCTGGGGGAGGGAGAATGGGGTGTTACCGGTAAATGGGTATGGACGATATTGCCTCGGAAATGTAACACCAATCTGCACATTAGTTACTCAATTTAATGTCTATTGGGCTGAAAGATTATTTTATCTTGAATTAAGACTCGTAATACAACAAAGGCTTAAGCTCCCATTTTGGATGAACCTATGGTATTTCTTAATCCCCTTTGGATTTTCTGACAGCACCTAAAGCTGATATATACACAAACCAACATAAACACAGTAACTGGCCAAGGTACTTGGTGGTCTCTGAACATGAACAGCGGCCATTAATGAATGCAACTAGAAAACTCTCTTCCAAAGCAAACAAAGACACGTGGATTTCAAATATGAAACATCAGCATATAGCAATTACCAGACTCACCAGGTCAGTGTGTTTGTTTGGAAAGAGGTCCAGAGTAGAGCTTGGAAGACCAGGTTCTGGTTCCAGCTCACCCATTCATTTGCTGTAGGACCCTGACCAAGTGGAGTGACTTCTCTGGGCCTCAGATTGCTCTTCTCTAAAACAAGGGATTCATGAGGTGACCCCTAAAGTCTTTCATAGTTTCATTCTATGACCTGGGCCCAATATTGGTCCAGGTCTACCATGGCTGTGAGGTAAGGTACTATCCACAGCTACATAATTGAAAAACTTTCAAATGAAATTTAATCATACTAAGAATACAATTTCATTGACCAAATTAAAAAATCAGACTGCTATTTATCTTTCTGGAATAATCCGTAAATGCAGAGTGGGAGACTGAACATAGGATTTCACATATCAAAACAAAAAGAAAATTGGTGAGCACAACATATAAGATTTTTCGTGCAAGATTGCCTTCTTAACACCCACTCTTTCTTTTTAAACACTCATGTAAGTCATTCAATCCCAAAAACTTGGGCCCCCCCCCTTCGCTTTTCGAATGACACTACGGATATGCAGAAAACAGAGACAACTCTGACAAGCCATATATGAGATATGACAGAACAAGACTTTCTTGAAATCTAGACTAGATATATGAGAGCATGAAGTGGGAAAAAAGATGAAAACTTTTCAAATTCCTTTCTGGCTTCATCTGAAAATTTCCCCTCAGAAATGAGATAAGTGAAAAATTAAAAGTACCATTTTATAAATAGGATGAGTTGTGTGTGTTTTATATAGTTAATTTTGTACGATGGAAACTATGTTTAAGCGCAAACGGTCCTATGCTGCTAGCTGGCTGTACTCTGCAAAAGGACGTATGGAAAAGATCTTCACAAAAAAATATCTATGGCGTAAGCTATTACAGTCCTTCTGTGTGGAAAGGCACTAAAAGAGGATTCTGGAGTGCAAGAGCAAAGGTCACTTTTCTTTTCAGGGGACACAGTGATTTTCCCCAAGAAAAGGAAGAACTGAATACCCTCTTTGATTCTCCGTTTCCGCTCCGGACATCTGATCTACCCTAGTCCTTTTCCTCTTCTTTGTGCCTCGAGGGACTGGGAGTAGACTACACCTTGGCTGCAGCATCTCAACTCTTACAGAGATTAGAAACAGGGGACTCATTATCCTACTTCCTTAAAAAGTCCAGGGCAAAGAAACGAATGAACTAGTCTAAAGATTCCGCTATTGGAAAGAAGTTGCAATCTGTCCCATGATAGTTTTATGAGTTTAATCTACCCAACGGATCTGAAAGAAACCATATTGTCTTATTAAAAGTATTGGTACAAATTTTTCTGAGTTTGACACAAAACTATACTTTTGTTAAAAGAAAGTTTTATAAACTATGTCAATCATAACTGAATTCTTATTAGAACGGTATTTTTGTGGCAACAAGCCTGCAGGCCCTCAGGAGACCTATTAGAAACTTTATATGTGCTGCAACTTGGAGCTTATCTATACGCTAATGAAGACATGTTTGTCTTTTATTAACAAAATGGGATGAACAGCTTTATCATATGAAAACCATGTAAGTCCTTTGCAGTCAAGAAAAACTGGTTCAAATACCAGGTCTGTCACTTATTTGCTGTGTGAATATGGGTGTGTTTACCTCTACAAGCCTCAGTCTCAGCAAACTGAAAACTTCAGTGTCTACCTTCAAGGTGAGGAGTGAACTAAATAACATTTGTGAAGTACTCCCATCTGTGCTTGGCACACAAGAAGTCTCCAGTAAACAGCAGCTGCTGCCGTCATCACGGTCCTCTTTCCATGGTGCAAGTCATTTTGAGGTGGTCACATCTATGATTTGAAAATATCGCCAAACTAAATGTTTTTCCAAATGCAACAAATATATCCAAATGTTTCTTGAGTCACTTGAGGTTACCTTTATTAAACTATTAAATGACCAGAGACATTTATTAAATCCTCTATTAAAGAAGAGGAATGAAGAAATCCTTCTCGTTCTTCTTCTATAACATTAACTGAGGGCTGCCTGAATACCACCTTAAGTGATAGAATGTTACAAAGCAATCATATTCAAAATCCTTTAAAGACAGAAATGACGCCTGAAGATAAGAGAGAAAAAGTTTACCAAATGCTTTCATAAGCAGGCTATTATTCTTGAAGGACATTCTCAAATAACTAAAAATGAGCAATCTACCAAAACAATGGAAAACAATCTAAGTAGTCATTTCTTGAGTACACCTCTTTAGAGTCCAAATATGATACAACTAAAGGAGTCCTCACCATGGGAAACAGTTGCTGTAAGTGACAAAAATACCAAGAATGCAAAGCTCAAAGCCAGAATTCCAACTCTGTTCTGCCTAATAATAGCTATCAGAGCTATTTCCAGCCATTTAGGCCTCTGAGTCTCAGATTCCTCATGTATAATACCACCTTTTCTACATGGTTGTTTTGTAAATCAGAAATGAAATGATTATAAAGCTTTTTATAATCTATAAAATAATATAACTGCTGTCAGTTACGGTGTGCTGAAGCCACCTTATACCTCCTGGTGACAGCAAATTGATAAATTTTCAAGAGTTTTGTAAACCACTTGTTATACCATTAGTAGTTTGAAATCAACCATAATGGGAGTATTTACACCATGGAAATGGGCAGACATTGCAAATCAGGAGTTCTTTTTTTTTCCTGGAGAGCTGGTTATTAAACACTTACCAGCACACTACTGGTTCTAGTCATTGTTATAAATATATATAAAACTTCCTAGGCCTACAAATGAGTGAGCAAACATTCACGAGAAAGGAATCTACTATGAGGTGATATATCTCAATCAGACTATTAAAGAAGCATTATAATCAGACATAGTGTAGCACATTTCCATTAGATATGTTAAATCAAAAAGAAGATAGCAGAATATTCACTTTATAAGCAATGCAAGAAATATGACAGCATACTAAGACATGAAAATGGAAAAATACCACAAGTTATGGCAACCTCTTGTACATCTTGTGGTCTGAACTTGATTTTGAGTGGCTTCACTAAACTGCATAACCACTGAAGATTTGACAAAATGTAAAACAAGTAAAAAGATGGGGAATTGTTTTTAAGCTGAATTCTCAGAAGTATGTTAGTTTCCAAAAGAGATAAGTGAGGAGAGGCAGCTTCCATAAATGAGACAGTAAGAGCAGACACTGTTCCTCAGAGCCACTCCACGGTGAGTAAGCGCTCAAGAGTTATAGACTGTATTTTAAAATAGAAATCACCTTTTGGATTTTGGAGACGTTTCCTGAAAACCTCTGACCAATCAATGCCCTTCATGAAGTTCGCCCCGTAATTCATCAACACCTTACATTCCAAGACACCTTTTCTGACATTTCCACTTTCCCCAGATACCTGGCACGACCAAGGAACCAGGCAGGAGTTAGTAAAATACTGAAAAGGCCAGAAGCCTGAAAGTGCAGTAGCTCCTACAGTATTCCTGAGAGAAAATGAACATTCGCAAGAAACCTGGGCTTTACTTTTTTGAAAGCAAAGAAAAAAAGGAACACCACAGGAATCGATTACAAATTGTAACCTTCAGTTGAACAACAACAAAAAAAGTCTCATAAAATGGCAAGTGAGCAGAATAAGAAGGAGGAAGGCAGCATTCAGCATGAATCAGATTGAAGACAGGCACCCTCGCCACAACCAGAGGCAAGCACGGCTCACTACGCATGTCTAAAACCGTCCCCTGCCCTCCTAATAAGGTTTTTCTATTCAAAAAGGATCTAAAGGAAATTACCGAGTTTTATCTGCATGGAGCCCTAAATGAATTATAAACTGACTAAATGTTGGAATCATCTGGAGAGCTCTGGGAAAAATGCTGAGTCCAGACTCCACCTCAGACCTAGGCCACCCAGCAGGTGGCCCTGATGCATCCGTAACTAAGGAAGAGCACCACGGCCACAAATAAGCAGCAACTTAATGTCTTGGAAGACAAGACCGGAAATTCTGTGAGGCTATGTTTTATGAGGCAACTGAAATATTGATTGAATTAGTAAAATCTGTTTTATTTGACTTTTTTGTTGAAACAACTGTCTTCACACAAGTGCTAGTTGTTTTGATCTTCTTCAGGCTCCGTCTACAGTTGTCTTTAGCGTGGCAGACCACGTGGCGGTCTTTAGTGGCAGACCACTGGGGTGTCTGTCCTGCCAGGGAGGGTAACTGACGTTCTCTCTCAAGTGCCTTGGGAGGAATTTGACTTCAAGATGGGGCAGTGGCAAGTGCAAGGAACTTCGGTTTCTCTTCTAGACGCCTTTTAGAGACTGCTTGGAAAATGCAACCCCAGAAACCAAACAGCATTCCTGAAGGTGCTAAGCGACCGTCTGTGTCGTTCTACCTTGCTCAGCGCCGCGTCTAGTCAGGACAATGAGAAATCACGGCACATCTGGGCTGTGCTGATTGCAGAAGAGAGAAAAACAGGTTTCAGCTAACTTCAAGATTCTCTCACAATTCCAGGTTCTTGCTTGTTTGCGTTAGTTGTAATTTCACAGCATCACAAAAAATACTGGCAAGGTCCTTGGAGAATATCTGGTATAAATAACCCTTACTTTTGCTGAGAGGAAACCGAGGCCCACAGGGTCTGAATGACAGCAATGGCGCTACTCAGGCACCAGAGACAAAACCCACAGCTAGTAATTCCCAGGCGGGTGGCCTCTCCACACCCCTTGAGTTCCATCAGTGACAATAATCCAGATCATCAGGTATATAATGTTTTAATCAGTGAAACAGATCAGAGCTTTTCCGTGCTCGACAGGCTATCAGTGTCAACAAATGACTGAAAACTGTAGCATAGTAAGAGTAGCACTTTCACTTCTGAGATGGATTTTGCTTCGACAGCAGGGGCTGACACTGGAGTCTGTAGGTCTGTAGGGTCTCCATGTTCCCCTACCCCCACCCACTCACTTTGTTTCTCTGTCCTGACCAAAAACCACAGAGTGCCTTGACCGCTCTGTGACCCAGCCAGGTGCAGGGTTTTCCCAGCAGGCTTGAACCCAAACTGGGACCTTGAACATTCCCAGGCACTGATAAAGGTATCTCAGTTGTCGCCTAAAACACTGAAACACTGGCCCCGGCCCTGAGCCAGATTCCTTACACCCTTACATAAACTCCATACCCCGACCCCCTCGCTACAGACAGGCCTAGGTAGGTATCTCGCTGTCCATCTCAAGGGTTACTGCAGCACTCTAAGCTCACCCAATAAATGCTCTGGACTGATCGCCCCAGCATTTAGTGCTTGTTTCTTTGAAGTCCCAGTGGGCCCCCTTTCGGGAAGGTTCGGGGCACTCCCCTGCCACCACTCTTGGGGCCAGTCTAGCCTCAGGTTTCCCGGGATGAAACGAGGTCACAAAATGAAGCTCCAAGAAAACGTGGGAGAAATACTCTGACTTCAGTTCCCCACCAAGCGTTGCGGCAACCTGCTGATGCAGGGTTAGCAAGCTCCCTGGCTCGTGGCTGCATAAATGACTTGCAGGCTTCTCTCAGGATGGTCGTGCTCCTGAGCACAGATTACCCCGGAGCAGGGATATAAGAGAAAATCACTGCATGGGAATGAACTGGATTGCAGTACCTACAAGAACATACGAGCAACATGAGAACACATGACCCATCTTTAAAATTAAGTAGGACAGATTTCCACAAAGTTGTTTCAGTATCTCTGATTTCAAAACAGAATTTGCATTACATGCTGCATTTTAACGCGTAGACCCAAGAAACGGAGGGGAACACAGAGTAGGGGAAAGGGGATGCTTCACTGTTCTCATGCACCCAGACCTGCCACCTTTTTCCTCCCATTGCACGGAGTTTCCGCCCTGCATTTTACCATCCCACATCCCACATGCCACAGGATTCAGTAAGTTTCAGTGCTCTGTGACACATAAATATGCAATCCAACTAGGAGCCCATAAAGGTCAGCATCCAAATTGGGCAACACATCTCCCATCTGATCATTCTTGCAACTAATGAGCTGTTTAGGCTCACACAGCTTGACAAACATTTGTAGGAGTTTATGTTCGCGGAAGCCTTTGGCATATGTACACGGAGGCTGAAACAAAGCTGTGAGTACAATAGCCAGACAGTCGCGGGGACAGTCGCGGCTCAATTTCACGACGCTCACGTTCTGAGGGCAACGCCAGGGCTTGAATTTCACCAGTACAGGGGCTGCCTGATTTGGATATTACATTGAACTTGTGGCTGACCTAGCAAGGAGAAGATCCTTTGGAATATGCACGTCAATATGTTCAATGAAGACAGACGTGTCCGTGGATTCTCTGACTTTGAATCAAGACCCAAATTAGGGGCTTACCTTTGCGGTCTGTGAAAGAGGATCAGCTGAAGAAAGAGAAGGAAAAGCAGCACTTGCCTTTAGGTATAATCACCCATAAAATAACTTCGCGGAAAGGAAGACAAATCCGACTTAGGAAATAAAGAGCATAACAAAATTTTGGTTTAAGGACATGAGTTACATCTCTGTTTCCTTGCTGACCCCAAGCCTTGCCCTCCAATATTTGTGGCTTAGGTTTTATATCGTCAATACAAGAAAAGTGACTACTTTATGAAAAGAGTTCAAAAAAAAAAGAAGTAGAATTTCAAGTTTTGAGGGAGGATTTTTGTTTGTTTTAATGGAAATTAAGTTGCATTGCTTGTATCAAATGGGGAACATTTTATCACTGCGGGTGAAGTGCCAAGCTCACTTACAGAAAGTCATTTTTTCCTTTTTCATTTATTTGACAAATAAAAATTTTATATATTGTGTACATGTTTTGAAACATGTACATGTTGTGTAGGAAGTTATTATTTAAATATAACACATTCTTCTGTGATTCTTTATGCTATAGTAGAAAGTGAATGAAGATGCCTAAAATAAGTGTAAGTTTTCAAAAGTGTCATTCACAAATCTAAGAATTTTCAAAGGAAACTGCATTGACATTGAAAACTACTATTTTCTCCACCTTTTTAAAAACCCACTAAATAAAATTCTCTCCTTAGCTAAAATTCTTTATTTTTCTTAGCTATTTCCTTAGGTTAAAGAATTATTTTATTTTATTAGTTTCTTCCATCAAATGCCGCTAAGTACATGGTGATACACTCTTCACCACATGGAATTATAGAAATAACTGTGAAGTCTCAGGATGCAAAGCTGAACATTTCAGTTCACAACAACCAGAGACACCCCTGCCAAGATTGAAAAGGATGAGAAGTTTGGATCAGGAAGGGCACATGAGCATTCATAGTTATAGCCAGGAATTTTACTAGGAGCTTTATATATATAGCTCTGTATGTTACATAAGAGCACTGTATATAAATGGGTATTAGTAGGTATACATGCTAGGAGTTTTACACATATTTTACAAATTTAACAGGCATTTTATTAAGTGTTTTACACATTCTATAGCATAAAATCTATTATATTTTATATTTTCAGTTACATCACCTCGAGGGACCTTGGCTGTCCCTCAAAATGACTGTAAACAGGATTTCGTTCTCGTGTTATAGGGGAGGCATCTGAGCTCAGAGAGAAAGAAGTTAAATGACGTGCACACAATCCAATAACCAGTAAGAGGCTACCCGGGATTAAAACTCGAGTCCACCAAGCAATAAAGCCCATGCAGAAGCTGGCTTCATTTTGTTGATTTATTTGTTTGTGGGTCGGTTGTCAGCCCCAAGGTCACTGTCACACAGGAGGCTCCTTGGGCCACTCTAACCCTAACCATGTGGGTGAGCAGCTTGGCCCGTTGTCTGGGATGTTGCTATACTCATCCCAGTCCTCTGCAGTGGACAGCAGATTATAATCGTCATTGTAACTGCGAAAGAAGGTTGTTAAGGGAAGTCTCTGTAGTCTCATCGGGGCCACTAAGCCCCCCCAAACTTTAAGTTCAACCATAAATTCAGGGATACAGGGACAGGAGATGCCAAGCCAGCACTAAACCAGGACAGGGCAGCTGCTGTATCTTGGCCCCAGTTCAAACCCAGAGCCCATCTGTGGTCCATCTTCAGCCCACTGCTCTGCGTGGTCAGTCACTCACCACTTAGCCCTGAAAACAAGAAGCTTGTGCGTGTTCCAGCTCCACCCTCTCAGTTCAGAAGCCCTACGAATGCTAGTACAGGCATGTGCGCGCCACTTAATGACACTTCAGTCAACAATGGACCACGTATATGACAGTGGTCTCTTAAGATTATAATAGCATATTTTTACTATACCTTTTCTATGTTTAGATACACAAATACTTACCACTGTATTACAATTGCCTACAGGATTCAGTGCAGGACCATGCTATGCAGGAGTGTAGCCTGGGAGCAATAGGCTAGACCATATACCCCAGGTGTGTAGCAGGCTATGTCATCCAGGTGTGTGTGAGTAACTCTGTGATGTTCTCACAATGACAAAACTGCCTGATGACACACTTCTCAGAATGTATCCCCATCGTTAAACAGTGTGTGACTGTAGTTGATTATTTTGTTTCTGACAAATATTTTTCTCTTCAATCTTTCCAAGGACAATGGTATTTTATCAAAGAAGTTTAAATACCTCCAGAAAGAATGCCAAAGGCAAGTATCAGCCAGGATGTCTAGCACAGCTTTAATGCATCCCCAAGCAGTGTTACTCTTAAAAGCAGAAAAGAGTGGAATTCATTTGATTCTGTTTAAAAATCAAATCCAGAGGGCCTTCTCTACCAAACTGCAGTCTAATCTTCTACAGTTGCTTTGAGGTCAAATATTAGGCCCAAATCCAAAACTATCTGGCATAATCTCTTGTCACTTAAGATGGGATTTGCACAGTAAGAAACTGAAACTTAGTTACAATTCTCTTTCCCTTTCACATTAAAAAAAATGTCTCTGACTTCTTTCTACTCGGTATCACTTGCAGTCTGACCAATGCATTCTCCACCACCTTCCCTCCTGACACCATCCTACGGGGGAGATGGAATTGGCAGCCATCTTCGTCATTAATACCACCAAGCTGATGGGCTAAATGCAGCCCACGATGCTAATGCCAGATAAGACAGAGAGGAAACGTAAATTGAAAAGTAAATGTGACTGGTTTAAATTCTGGAGCCTGAGACATTAAAGAGTTAATTAGCCTCTTTTACCCCACCTTAAACAAGACCAGAAGCATGTCCCCTGAATGTTGATATCTGAATGCTTTACAAAGTACTAGGAAAATGAATAATGGTCGAGACAGCCCTTTCTGGTTACAGCTAATGTGTATAAGGAAGACGCATAGAAAAGCTGCATGTGGTTTTATACCCTTTGTACCCCTGCTGTTCTCACGCCCCACGCCCCCCTCCCCAGCAGTAGCTCTCCTGTCTTGCCTTTACTTAGCAATGCAAAGGAAAGGGAAACCAATGAATAGCTTTGGAGCCTTCCAAATCTAAAGCCTAAGATAAATAAGCTCAGAAATAAAGATTCAGAGTAATCGAATCAATGAGCAACTCCAAATGTCACCTGCGGATATTGTGAAATGAGCTATCCCTCGTCTGCGACAGAGAAAAGGTAAAATCATCTGAAATTTTTTCTTGTCAGTCAAGCCTTTGGAGGTCAGCAGATCACTGTTTAATCCCGTTCCACCACTTGCTGTGTTATCTTGAGTAAGTTACCAAACCTTTTGAGCCTCTGTTTCACTACTGTAAAATGGGAATAGCAACCATCCCTCCCTGACAGTGCTGTTCCTGCCACAGCAGAATGCTCTGGGCAGGCCCCACATCTTACCGGGCAAGGTGTCCTCCTAAGCACCCTCTCCCACGAAGACCAGAGTGGTGGGCCCCCGTAAACCTTTCGTCCTGTCCTGCAAAGCCGCCCCGGTTAACACCTTGATCCTTCCTATTCCAAAACCAGTATCCCAATCTTATATTCTAAACCTTTTGTCAAATGGAGGCCCAGAAGAGTGGGGAGCTCTGCTCTCCCCAAATCCCTGCCCAGAGAAGCACGTGTTCTCCCAGGGACCACACTGCCTTCCCGCTGACCCAGCC
This sequence comes from Avahi laniger, assembly GCA_963575035.1. NCBI lineage: Eukaryota > Metazoa > Chordata > Mammalia > Primates > Indriidae > Avahi > Avahi laniger. The sequence continues at coordinate 44,555 of CAUYSK010049498.1, forward strand.
TGCAGGAAGGCCGGCTGCCCTTGTCTCTGTCTGCTCCTCACTTCCCACGGCCCTTACACATGAGCTACTAGATAATGACAGATCACACTGGACCTCTCGCCCTGTCTCTGTCTCTGCCATGTCCTTTAACACCTATAAAATAGGCATATCTGGGCTGGACATGGTGGTGTGTGCCTATAGTCCCAGCCACTCGGGAGGCTGAGGCAGGAGGATCGCTTGAGCCCAGGAGTTTGAGGTTGCAGTGAGCTGTGATGACACCACTGCACTCCAGCCCAGAAAACAGAGTGAGATCCCGTCTCAAAAAAGAAAAAGGCATATCTGTGCTTGGAGACACTTGCTCTTCCTTTAGGTTTGCAGTGCCACTCAAGGTATGAAGGGATCCCATTTCCACCCACGTGGAGAATGTGTGTCCCCAGCCCACACTGGGCTATGCAAGTGACTATAATAATTGCCTGCCACTCTGGGCAGACTCTGTTTCATACCAGGTTTTGCAGCGTAGTTGTCTTCCCGGCTCTGTGAGGGAAGCTCAGCAGGTGAAGACAGTCATCCGCATATTTGCAGGTTCTCAAGGGCACAGAGTTGAGGAAAAGCAGCGTGTTACCCACTCAGACACGGCTGTGAATCCAACAGTCAACAGCCGCCCCTGTGCCGCTGGATTCCTACAATGTAAAGTTGTCTTAGAGAAATGCAGTTCAAAAATATACTCAGAAGCTCTTGTAATCCAAATACCAGAGATACGTTAGGACTTTTATGGCAATAACCGCTAAGGTATGGAATTAAATGTACAGTAGGTGCAGAATTGCCCAGTAAGCACTTGTCCTGTGAAATGTGGGGCCCCTGGGACGCCCTGCGGCCTGCCCCAGGCATGTGCTCGTGGGAAGCACTGTGCCCTTGCTATGACCTTCACACCCTGCCAGTGCTGGTTTCCCTGTAAGGGTGTCTGAGATGACTAGGTGACAGTGAGAGCCCAAGGAAATCCAAAATTAAAACAACGAGCTGTTTGTGCTCCCACTCCTACTGGTGGCTGAAAAGACCCTGGGCCTCGGATCTCCCCAAAGGAAGGGACAGCAGAACAATTCCAAATAAAAATAAACCAAAGGTGCTGCCTTCAAACAGAAGTTTCCCTACTTTTATCATATTTAAAACAGTTCTGATACGGTATTCTTTTGCAACTTCAAATAAAACACAGAAATCTTTTCTTCTTCTTTTGTTTTTTTAGTGCATGGAGAACTCCAGAAACATTTCTTAACCGAGCAACAGCTTACATTGCAGTCATACAGAATCAGTATCTCTACAGTTTTTTGTTTTTTTTTTTACCTGTCACTGTCTACATAATTAGTTCAGAATATTCCCTGTCAGGATCAAAGGGGAGGTTCTATTTTGTGCTCCCCACAACTCTGGAAAATGTCATCACCCCAAAGACACGGGAGAGAAATTTAAGGTTTACTAGAATTTTAAACAACTCGAGCCCTAGCATTGCACAGAGAGACAAGTCTTTCAACACGCAACAAGTTTACTGGACGGCAAACTTTGGCGTCATTCCTGACTCCCTCAGGGCTGTCTGTCATAGGATCCCATGTCGCACCTCCCTCTGTTCCCTGACTTAGCCGGTCGGCTGCACCAGTGGGGAACAGAATAAACACAGTTTGGGGGAGGCCCCTGTCACCGCTGGATCCTTCCCACCTTCCCTCCACCCCAGCACGTGCATCAATCCGTGCCCAGCTGACCTCTGCCAGAGTCTTCTCAAGGTGGGCCCTGGCTCTGCCACGGGCATTTACATTTCCATAAAAAAATCACAAATCAAGATTAATCAAAAAAGAGAAATTTCAAGCAAGCAGAGATTTGGTGACACTGCAGACACTATGGTGGGTGCCACGGGAGGTTTCTAAGGTACGGAACGTGCTCTGTGCTTCCCAAGTTCCGCTCTGGCCAAACCACACCAATGAAATGATGACTGAATACTCTAGGGAACAGCATGGAAAAATAACCCATAACCCAGTCCTGGCTCTTAGAAATCCTACAGCCTATAGGAGAACACTGCATATATGCCTGTGAGAATATGAAATCAACTCCCAAAGAGAAGGGCAGTAGTCATGATGGTGAGAAGATAAAGACGACACTGGGGATTGAGCAAGTGTCTGGATTCCTTCGAGAACTTGTATTAATATAACAAGTCACAGCTCACAGAGAGCCCCTTGCTTTGTCTTTGACCCAAAATGATATGCCTGGAAAGAACCAGCAAAGTGGTATGAGGAAAACACACAGACACACAAATACACATATGCAAACACACATGCATGCACACATACAACACATACACATACATACACACATGTCATCGGACCCCTGCTATTGGCTCTGGGTTATTGACTTGGGGACCCTGGGCATGTCGTCTAAACTCTGAGCATCAGTGTCCTCCTCTGTAAAATGGGAACAATGACTGCACCTCGCAGGATCGTTGCAACAGTAGACGTAACACGTGTCAAGAGCCCGGCAAATGGTACGTGCTCCACAAATAACATCTGCCGACATCTGGACTGGGTTCCACAGAAGTGGTAAATGAAGATCAGAGAAGTTAAGTAACTTGCCAAAAGTTGCCTGTGTCATTTTCTGGACAAATTGAGATATGAACCTAGGCCTTTTGATGGCTAGTCAACTCGCAAGATTATCTTTGACCCTGCAGACAAACCATCCCGCACACATTCTAGAGCTCTGCTACAAAAAGGAGGGGCAAGGGCCAGCTGCAACAGCGTCTCCTGGAAACTCCTCATAAATGCACATTCTCAGGCCACCTACGCCCTCTTGAATCAGAACTGGCATTTTAACTAGCTTGCCAGATGGTTCAGATGCAAGGCGACGTTTGCAAGGCGCCATACTAGGGGAACTTCAAACGACTGTCAGTTCTTATCATTTAAATATTCACTCATTCATTCATTGTTTCACTCTACAAATATTTATAGTAAGCTCTCTATGTGCAAGACGTCGAGGGGTAAGAAAACAATATAATCCCTGCATCACGGCACACAGTCTAGTGGCGTAGCTTGATGCTGCCCAAAACCTGATCCAAGATACCAGGCTTGATATACAAAAGACAGGGAAGAAAGGGGGCATTCACACACATCTCCAAGTCACCTATGTACAAAAACGTCATCCGCTTGTTAAAATAATCAAGGTCGCAGACAGGCCTAGAGTCAGACCAGCCCTGCTGTTGTCTTTACCCAGGGGCGGGACTGTAGGCAAACTGCCTCCCCGAGATGGGTCCCACCTGAAAAAACAAAATCTTGGACTTCAGGAACGACCAGATTCTGCCCAGCTTTCTTAATCTCTTCCCAATTTATCTGGTTTTATCCGTTCATTCAGCAAATATTTGAACGACACTATCTGCTGGGGATGGCTTCAGTGCTGGGAATACATTGGTGACAAGATAAATGAGGCCCTGTAAGCCAGCAATAAATGCCACACCGAGAAATGAGACAGGGTAATGAGATCCGGTGTCGCTGGGTGGCTGCTTCCAGCTGGGGGGTCAGGGAGTCCTCCCGGAGTAGCGTGATTTAACCTGACACCCAAATGGCAAAGAAGAGAGAGCCATGTAAAACTAAGGAGGATGTTTCCAGGATGAGGAAACACCCCCAGGGTGTGAACAAGCGTGGTGCAACCAGGCAGGTGGGGAAGGTTCTGGGTGCTTAATGAAGAGAGGAGAGAGAAGGGTCAGATAAAGCCTCATCTCCAGGGAGGGTCCGGCCACACAAGGCTGAGTAGCTGAGGGAACCTTCTGTATTGATTCCTGTGCGTGACCGGAAGAGTGTTAGGCAAGGATCTGATTTTAAATTCTCTCATTACAAAATGAAGTATTGAATACGCTGTTACGGACTGAATCGTGTCTCCCCTAAAACTAATATGTTGAAGCCCTAACCCCCATGCTTCAAAATGTGAGTGTGTTCAGAGACAGGGTCTTCAAAGAGGTGATTCAATTGAAATGAGGTCAAGAGGGTGGACCCTAAACCAACCCTGCTGACATCTCGAGAGCTGTGAGAAAAATAAATTTGTGTTGCTCAAGCTGCCCAGTCTGCAGTGGTACTTAGCTATGGCAGCCCTAGCAAACCAACGTAAATTGAAGAATTTATGATCTTTATAACCACACACAGGAAACGGTAAGTTCCCTTGTGCTTCTCCAATGAGCAATGTTCTTAGAAATGCTGGCTTAACCTTTCTATAACTCTCTCCAGATCTTAACATTGGACTGAAACGTCCTTCAGGCCAGCAATCTAAACCCCAATTCTGCCTGATTCCCCGAGTCCTTTTCTGACAGTCCTTCCAACAGCTCTTAAACTGATCCCGTGAGAATGCCTGTGTTTCCCCAGCAAGTTATCCTACCTGAGTTTCCCTTGGCTTCTGGTTTCAATTAAAATTGCCCATCAAGTTAGTCAAGACATTGCCTTAAATTCTAAGATGCACTTTTTTTTTTTTACTTTTCAACATTTAAAAAACTCGAGATGCAACTTGGAACTAAAGTGAACACGCAACCTGTGTGTCTACAGAGCATAGCATCGTGCAATCGCTGGCATCATGGAAGCAAGAGAATGCAATAATTTTGTTTCTTTTGAAAAGGTCAGTGAAAAGCCAAGACAGAGGCTCTTTCTTCCTTTTCCAATTTTGGCAGCAGTGTAGTGACAGGATCATGGGGAAAGCATAGATTTCGATCCAGAAGACCAGAGTTCAAATCCTCACCCTGCCCCTTCCAGGGCCGGGGCTAGGATGGATAACATGTTGACTCCAGCATCAGAAATACAGAAACCAGGTTGAAGGTCCAGATTCTTGGAAAAAAGGAACCAGGGCCTTGGAGCTGCCAGGACTCCCCACCCGCCCCCAAACCCACATCCCTTTCTCATCTCTGCCTGTTTCCTTGTGGCTTCATCATGCACGCGAGCTTTCCACACGGTGGGGAAAAGACCACCAAGCAACCCCGCTCCCCATCCCCCAGCCTTCCTTACCCGTTGCTCGTGTGTCAGACCAGTGAGGTTCTGATAGGCCCCGATCGGGTTTCACTGCATAAATGAATCCCTGCGGCCAGGATGAGGGTTCTGTGGTTGCCCATGCCTGAGCCGCATGCCACATTGCACGTGGATGGCCACAGGGTTGATCACTATGATCAACAGCTTTGCCAGAATTGCAGAAAATGGAAGAAGTGTGTCCCTAAAGGCAGGGGCACCCAACAACCAAAAGGCACCTGTGCTCCTCACACACTCCCACCTGTCCTCCCTCATCCCTGACCATGGTCTTTCATGCTTCTCTGTGGCTCCTAACCCTCTGCCCGTTGCCTAAACGCTAGTGTTCTTCAGGAAACTCCCTTGGGCCATCTCGTCTTTGCACTGGCCACTCCCGTGCACCCCCTTCTATCTGCACGGCTCTGATTATCACCCATGTGCCAAGAAGACCCAGAGCCCTGCCGCCAGCCAGCTCTCTTGCCGCAGCTTCACAACCAGCTGTCCGCTGAACATCCCCACCTGGATGTCACTCGGAAACTGCAGACTCAGTTGGCTCAAAAGACACATGCACTCTCTTCCAAATCTGCTGTTCTCACAGCCTGGACTCTGAGGAACACTGCCCGCCAGGGCGCCGGCCAGGAACCGAGCTGCCCTCTCCTCTCCTCCCTCCCATCGCTGCACAGCTCCCAGCTCTAAATATTCAGTCTCGAGTCCTGCTGGCTCCAAGTGCTGAACACGCCTGCGCTGCACCCTGTCCTGTAACCATCCTCTCTTCCCCTCTGCAGGGGAACAGCCCTCCTGCACAGCACGGAGCGGATTCACTCTGCATTCTGCAGCCAGACCCAGTATGGCCTTTTTCTTTTTTTAAATGCAAGTCTGATCAAATCGCTCCCTGTTTAAATCGGTTCAATTGCTGGCTGTTGTTCTTAGGGTCATTTCCAAGCTCCTGGAACGGCATCCCAGCCCACCTGGCCCCCGCCCAGTTCTAGAGCCCGAGCTCGCCCCGCTGCTCCATCTTATCACATAACCTAGCCGCGCTGAGCTTCTTACCGTTCCCGAAAGGCAGCTTGTTCTCTCTCACCTCACTTGTTCTTTCTTCTGCCTTAAACGGGCTTTCCACACTTTTCTCCATTTTAACTTTTACATATCCTGAGTCGCAGCTTAGACGTCGTCTCTTCCGGAAATCTTCCATGACACTCCATCCTTGCCCGTGTCATGACACTTATCCCGCTGTACTGTTTCCAGGTGTATCTCCCAGCAGGCTGTCACATCTCCAAGGGCCAGGACTGTGCTGTCACACTCAGCACACACAGCCCGCTGCAGACAGCCCGGCACAGAGGGGCACGCTGTAAAACTTAGTTGAGAGCAAGGACAGATTTACCATGAATCTAATGACCCTGAGCCTCAGGGTCCCCACTTTCATAGGTCCCCTCTAAAGCCCTGTACCCAATTTTGATTCATAATTTTACACACGTTTTCCTTACAGAAAACTCACCTCCAAATTTTATAAGCTCCAGGCCTCACAAAACAAGGACCATCACTGGTTACATGAATGGATGAGGCAGACACTGAGGATCGCAGAAGTTAAACAGTGACCCCCTCTCACGTCCCTCTTAGTGGCACGATGAGGACTTGAACTCGCGTGTGTCTAACTACACAGCTCACGCTCGGTCCAGTGTGCACTAACGAGCAAGTCAGCTAATTACTCCTGGCCTCAGTTTCCTCAATATTTTCTTCATAGGATTTCATAAGAATAACGCAAACAATATCTCTAAAGCACCTACGTAAGAGTCTGCAAATGAATGACTCTGAAATACAGGACTGTTTGGCGAATAATAGTTTGAAAAATCATACACCACAAGTTCCATTCACTTCTCAAATTCAGCACCCATTGATACACAGTTCTAACTCAGCAACCTCTACTAAGCCCTTACTGTACACAAAAAGCACACAGACACTGGGGATAGAAGACTAATGACTTCATAAAGCAGGCACAGATGCTGGGGAAATAGATATTTAAACAAATAAGAATAAAGCATGCAAAAAAATTAAATATCTTCATCCCTTTTACTGTTTCTCTTTATTTAATATTTTGCTCTTTTTTACTTCTCTAAGGAATTATCTCTTATCCTCTGGTCTGAGGTTGACTATGTTAGTTAATTAACAGGTCTACTCAGCCACAGAGCTGCCTTCGGTTACGACTTGAATGATTTTTAAGGAGACTGAGTTAAAGCTGTGAACTGAACAAAACATGAATAAGATTTTTACTGGTATCACCATAAAAACCCTCTAGGGAGGTAGCAGTTCCTTGAAAAGAGGCCAGATTTAATTTTGCTAACAGCATAAGTTAATAAGTTACGGAGAGGCCGGGTGCGGTGGCTCATGCCTGCAATCCTAGCACTTTGGGAGGCCAAGGTGGGAGGATCGCTTCAGGTCAGGAGTTCAAGACCAGTCTGAGCAAGCGTGAGACTCCATCTTTACTAAAAAATAGAAAATTAGCCGGACAACTAAAAATAGAAAAAATTAGCCAGGCGTGGTGGCGAGCGCCTGTATTCCCAGCAACTCAGGAGGCTGAGGCAGGAGGACCACTTGAGCCCAGGAGTTTGAGGTTGCTGTGACCTAGGCTGAGGCCACGGCACTCTAGCCTGGGCAGCAGAGTGAGACTCTGTCTCAAAAAAAAATAAGTTAGGGAGAAAATATTCAATAGGCAACTCCCTCTCTGACACTAAGCATTTAAAACATTTGCCTGATTATAAAATTTGTATCAGTGGGATGCACAGAACAATGACACTGACCAGTCAGCTAGATAACAGGGGGACAGCCTGGACCGGAAGCTGAGAAAAGTATCTGCCACACACTCTGCAATTCCTCAAGGGGCGACTGGCAATGCTGTGGAGAAGCAGGGTCTACAGAGTATGAAAACCTGGCTTGAGCCACGCTCTGTCTTTTGGAAAATATGTGGGCTTGGGCCAAACCTCATGAAGCCTCCACTTAGTCAATAATAATAATATTGGCAGTAGATAACTATACAATAATAGAGATACAGGTTGACTGTCCCTTATCCTAAATGTTTGGGACCAGAAATGTTTCAGATTTTGACTTTTTTCAGATTTTGGAATATTTACATTATATTTACTGGTTCAGCGTCCTTAATCCAAAAATCTGAAAAGCAAAACGTTCTAATGAGCATTTGCTTCGGGTGTCATGTCAGCACTCAGAAAGTTCCAGATTCTGGAGCATTTCGGATTTTAAATGTTCAGATTAGGGATGCTCAACGTGCAATAATAACATCGACCCCGCAGAGAGGACTAATGAGATAAAACAGGTAATGCACATGGTAAATGAACTATACGTTTTAAAGTTTTTAAAACGTTTTTTCATTTACACACAGTAACACTTGCTTGTCCTTGTTGTTGTTGTACAGTTCTAGGGTCTTAACGCACAGACCGGTTCTTGTAACCGTCGCCACAGGCAGGACACAGAACGATCCCAATGGCTCCACAGAATTCCCCTGTGCTGCCAATTTCAGTGCGACCCTCTCCCTCTCCCACTGCCTCGGGGTCTGTCTGTCCCAGAATGTCACATGAACAGGATCCTGCAGTACACAGCCCTTTGTTTCTTTCCCTCAGTATAGCGCATTTGAGATGCTGCCAGGTCGTTATGCATATTAATTGTTTGTTCCTTCTTATTACAGACTTGTGTTCCATTATGTGAATGCCCTACAGTTTACTATTACATTCCCTCAATGAAAGACATTTGACTTGTTTCCAGTTTTATGTAATTATGAGTAATACTGCTATAAATGTTCATTATCATTTTTGTTGGACATAACTTTTTATTTCTATAGGATAAATAAATACCTAGAAATGGAGCTGCTAGGTCACATGGCAAGTATAACGTTGAACTTTCTAAGAGACTGCCAGTGTTTTCCAGACAGATGGCTCTACCTTTTCCATTTCTACCAGCAATGTATGAGAAATCTACTTGTTTCACGTTCTCGCCAACACTTGGTATGTCAGTGTTTTTTATCTTACCCATAATAGGTGTACAGTGTTAGTTATTTGTTAAAGATAGAAAGTTGTTTTTTAAAAATAGAAACATTTATGTGAGATCACATCTAAGCATCTACTTTATATGATAAGAATGTTCAGGGACAGTGGAAGACACAGAAATCAAGTTTCTTTAATGCTACACATCACCGTTGGAAAATCTCGAAAACTCCAGCATGGCAAAAAGGCATCTCACGATCTGGCTCTTCCCACCTCTCCAGACTCATCTCCTACCATTCTCACCCTTCGGTCCAGCCAGATCAATAATCACATGGATTAATGCTGACTGAGTCCTTATTATGTGCCAGGGCACTAATCCCAGTTCGTTCCATGTGCTATTTCACCTGTTCACCGCCTAAGGAGGTTGATAGCAGTAGTATTTCAGAGAGATTGGGAAACGTTCAAAGTCACACAGCTGCGCATGGCAGGGCTAGGATTGAATCCTGGTCTCATCACACCCACACTGGCGTGTTCCCCGGAACTCTGAGTCTGTGCTCTCCCCTGGCCTGGTACAGCAGTGCTTCCACCCCTCATCCACCCTCAAGCCACAGCTCACGCTCTGCCTGCTCTGAGAAGCTCTCCCTGGCTCTTTCCGTGTGCACTTGGCCGTCCTTACCTCCACTTTCTGGTCACCGTTGTTTATTTCTTTATTTCAGCCCTCATCCCACGGTACCCTATTCTCTCTGTGCGTCTGCCCTCCCCACCAATGACTGCAAGCCTCTGAGGCCAGGAATCGTACCCCGTCACTCTTCTGCTCCCCAGTGCCTACCCCAGTGCCCGGCACAGAGGAGGAGCTCAACATTTGTTGCAGACGTGGAGGGATAAATAAGAGACCAGGCAGGTGGTGCAGGAGCCCATTGCTGCACAGGAATTTTAAACATAAGCCTAGAGTCCTACAGACTGCATCCACAGGAGAGCATTATATGAGTAAAAATTTATAAGCAAAGAAAGAGCCTTACACAAATTTACATGCGACACTTGAAATAGACTCAGACAGCCATCCCTGGCAGCATCAAACAGAACGTGGGATATAATACAAGATGACAACAGGGACAATCACCCAGTGTTAACAGCTTTAGGCCAAAGGGCAAAAAAAAAAAAAAAAAAGAGTGGAAGAAAGAAGAAACGTGTCCTTTATTATATTCATGCTACGGTCAGTTTCCTTCTTGTTTACCTTAGCATTGTGGTTGTGGTCTTTTATCCTCTGTTTATGTGTAGCAGGGTTATTACAATTTTTTATTCTTCTCTTTCTAACACTCTTAGCCAAGAGAGATCATTTTTAATATTAAAAAATAATAATAACAATGAATTCATTTGTCTGGAAAGCACCTTGAGGAATATGGACTAACGGTTTTCCTCTGGCAAGCCTAAACACAAACCATTCCAGATAGACGGGTGATTAAGCCACCAGACACAGCTCAAACACAAACAGGGCCAGAGAGAGGCAGCCCTCTGCACAGTGTCTGCATTCTATGAATACGTTACATTAATAGATTAATTTTTTAAATTAAGGCATTTGAATAGTGTGTCAACAACCAAATGCTGCATGGCCACAGAATCTTCTCCAGCATTCTCCCAAGTAAGGACTTTGAACACTACAGAGGCCATGAGCATGCATTCAAGAATCTAAGACTTTCTTATTTATCTTTTTTTTTTTTTTTGAGACAGAGTCTCACTGTGTTGCCCAGGCTAGAGTGAGTGCCGTGGCATCAGCCTAGCTCACAGCAACCTCACACTCCTGGGCTCAAGCGATCCTCCTGCCTCAGCCTCCTGAGTAGCTGGGACTACAGGCATGCGCCACCATGCCTGGCTAATTTTTCTATATATTTTTAGTTGTCCAATTAATTTCTTTCTATTTTTAGTAGAGACGGGGTTTCACTCTTGCTCAGGCTGGTTTCGAACTCCTGAGCTCAAACAATCCGCCCGCCTCCGCCTCCCAGAGAGCTAGGATTACAGGCGTGAGCCACCGGGCCCGGCCTCTTATTTATCTTTATTATCTACTAATAAATGTTTGCAACTTCTAAAGGCTTGAATACAGTTTAGCCTCTCCTTCATAATTCAGAGCAAATTTTATATATTTCATACATAAATGTTAATATTTTTACTGTGTCAGTCCAACTACCTGTTCCCAGGCCAGATTAAGAATCATTTTTCTCCACCACCGCTCCGTGACCCATCCCTCCAGGGTCATGTTTTAGGTTCCCAGGAATTACCTGCGTTAGTTGTAATGTAGACATAGCCCCTCTACAAGCTCTGTAGGAAATACCTCTTTGCTCTGATGCGTGGCCACCTCCTCGCCTCCCCATCCTTTCATCGAAGTTCACATGTGGGGAATGAAACACAATACTATGTCCATACTTCAACACAAATAAACAAGTTTTCGGATGAGGCAGAAAAAAATACAGATGAGAAATACACCACAGTCTTAATGTCAAATTTCTCCATCCAGTGTTTTGGGGACCCCATCATGTCATGCTTCATGGAAAAATAGGGTAAGGGGACTCATATAATTAATGAAAAGACAGAAGAGAATGTGCTTTTAAAGTTTCTATGCCCATATATCAGCTAGGCAAACAGGCGTGTTTCATGTTCAGTAATGAGATGTAAACAGCGACACTTTGGGATAAAAAGTATCGTGTCTCCCCTTGTATTTGCATACAAGTGCCATAATACATTTCACAGTGACAGCCATGAGCCAGTTTATGTATCTAATGGAGCCTTGCAAGACAAGATGACCTTTCTAATTGTCATTAGGAGGAGCACAATTGCAAGTAACTTTGAAACACACGGTAAACTTCATTATGCTAAAATACAACGGCTTCTACTTTGGGGCTCATGATGAATATTAACGTCAGGGCTCCTGAGGAAAAAAAATGTGCTCTAAATTTTATATTGTATAAAACCCTTTCAAGACCAAAGAGAGCATTTATTTATAGTCTTTGGGCTTCTTCAAAGATGCCATTAAATATTCCACTAAACATGGCACAATGGAATGAATCACGACGGAGCACGAAGGGAGGGATAATGACCATCTTCCCAGCATCAGGCCAAGTGCCACGCGGGGGGAGAATAAAAAGACTTTGACTATAAATACGGGTGCAAGGAGGACACTGGGGCTATAAACAGGAGAGTCGGGGTCCTGACCCAGATCACGGGCGGAGATGAGGGGCGGGGCTTGTGCACTTCATCGAGAGCTCTGGGAGAGCACGGGCAGCCGGGAGGGCAGGGGGCAGTGCTGACGAAGCTTGGAAGGGATGTAGGGAGTAGGTGTGTGGGCGGATGAGGGTACGGGATATGCCAAAGGTGTAAAAAAGAATGTGGATGCCAACAGGGAGTAGCCAAAAGCCGTGGGAAGACCTGGTGGGAGGGAAGGGAGAACCTGAGTCCCTACAGCTGCAACTGGGCAATAAGGAGACTTCCTGAATCCCACATCACAGTATGTTCTTGTGATTTATGATACATGTCATCAGTGCAAAGGGATCTTTGCCTTAATACCAAACGCCGCGCACTGTCTGTGCAGAGAAGGGCAGGGAGCTGTTGCAAACCCGTTTCTCACGCCTGCAGTGATAGTTTCAAAGGTCGTCCTGTCTGGCATCCTTCCAGGACAGGGACGACCTTTCTCCACCATGTCCTTGAACCCCCTCCCTCAACCCGCAGCTTTGCGGGCCACGGGCATCATCCACAGACACTCTCCTTTAGTCCATGAAATAAAAGTGTGCTTTTCAAAGAAAACAAACTCCTATGGGCAGCAGTTTTTTTTGTGTGTTTTTTTCTCCCCAATGGACCAATTTAACAAAATGGAAAATAATAAAGAAGAAACAATCCGAAGACAGCAAAGTACTAAATGTGAGCTGCATCATGAAGGAAAATAAGGTGATGGGTAAGACACTGCACACTTCTCTTAGCTTCTGAATTTTAAAGGTGGAGAAAATGTAAAATAATACCTTCCACAGATTTATTGAAAAAAAGTGAAATTGGTTTATTAAGGTCCCCATTGCAGCAGCTCCCTGAATATCACATTTGTTTTAAAGGCCAGGCCCAATGAATATTAATGCCCAGAGTGGAAATGGAATGCCTTTACTCTGGAAGACCTGTCTCTGTTATTTGTTAAATTGTTTGCACCCTAATGCTGTGAGAAGTTTCAGAATTCATTCTACACTGTCATCTCAACGTGTTATCACTGTTTATAAAGATTTTATTCTTGGTGCATTATTAATCATGATAAGGGGTTCATTTCACACATGCGCACATAGGAAAAAATTATTTATAACTATATTATGTAAAAATAAGGAAACTGTCAAGTTACCCCCTCAAAAAATAAAACAAGTAGACAAAGGACATGGACAATACACAATGAAAAAAATTATAAAGACACACAAAGAAGCAAAGTCAATCTATTATTGAAAGATATGTAAAAAAAAGGCATGAATCAAATACCACTTTATTATTGTTATTATACTAATAGACGTCTAAGAATAATGCTCAGTATGGCAAAGGATGGATTGGTAGTATCAATTAAGTTGATATAATCCTTTTGAAAGTCAATTTGCAGCACATACAAAGCCGTAAAAATGACTATGCTCTTTGGGTCATTAATCCCAACTTGGCATTTTATCTTCAGAAAGAAAATCATGAAATGATCATTAAATACCTCAAAATAAGAGGAGAGTTAAGTAAATTATGGTACATTGATTCTTTGAATGTTAGGCAGATAATAAATGATAAATTGGAATACTATGTTGCAACCAGGGAAATGTTACCGTACAACAAAGAGTGCGGCTCTGAAACCAGACAAATGAGCCTCATTCCAGTTCTTCACCTCCCAGCTACAGGGACACGAGAAACTCTCTATAGCAGAGAATCCCTTTGCCTCCAAAGGTTGACAAATTCTCAGGATTCCAGACCACTGGGAAATGTCAGTGTTTGGTGACCTTCTTGGGGCATACATGGAGCTGGTATCCAGCCACGACTGGCACTCAGTTTCTGAAAAACGAGGGGGTTGAGTGAAGGGTGAACAGACATTTGACAAATTCTGATGCTTCTGTCTCACCCAACATAATGGTCTGTGTGGACCAAAGTCAAATGCTGGACCCGACGCAGAGTCAAAAAGCAGCTCAGGATTTCAGCCACTTGTCTAAGCAAGACAGATCTCCTTTCATTGAGTTGACCATGTTATCACAATATAATTACATTTGCTTCTTTCCTGGGGAAGGAAAATATAAGATTTGGGGATATGTGAAGTGTAGGCAGCCATTGTAAACACAGGAAAACAGAGACATTCAAAAGAGACTAAAAGAGCCAAAAATTTAACATCATTTTGGCAAATAAAGTTTGGTCGTAATTAAATCTAAAAGCAAAGTATGTGATCAGTTGTTAATGAGTTATAAAGACTTTAGAAAGTATAATGCCAAAAGAAAAATAAAATCACATTTTATGACTCTGTGGGCATGTAAAATATGTGCATGTCTGGCTGATAAATTTTTGATAATACCAAGTCAGTAGATCCTTAAGTAACTCTTGATGGTTTCTGCTCTGGCCATAAATATTAAATCGCAGTGCATTTGCTCAGAGCCATCCACCCCTACAGTGATCTGACCCTCCCCAATTATATAAAAGTCTGAGTAAAGAGCGGATTAGTCAGAATGGCCATCCCCAAGTCCAAAAATACCAGTGCAAAAGTAAAATGGGTCCACTGCAACAAAAACGGGCTCCCCAAAGCAGTCAGGGCAGGAATACATTCATCAGCTCACCTTCTCTCCTTTACAAAAGCTAAGAAAACCTGAAGACTCAAACTTGCAACAAATGATAATCTCAAATAGATATCATCTCTCTTGGGTTGTTAACATATGGCAGCTTCAAAGAAGAGGAAGTGCACAGCTAAGACGGAAGGGGCGCGTACAGGAAGCCATAACTCATGGCGACGCCAAAGAGGAAAATAAGACATTTCTTACAAAATCAGTCATTGGAAAAATTATGACCTCATAAAAGATGTCATAATGAGTTAGCCCCAGTAAGATTAAATTCTGCAAAACCTCACAGAATTAGATTTAGTTTAAAGAGAATCAACTTTCATTTCTCAAAGTCCTAAATTATGGAATATTTTTAATCTTGTTTTATTTCATTTAAGTTCAAAAATTCATTCAAAAGAAGCTTAGAAAGATTGCTATCACATTTCAAAGTTCAATTCCTCGTAATTATGGGATGACAAATTAGTAAATTCTTACAGGCAAACAGAAACTGAGTAATGTATCAATTTCCTAATCAATGCTTTCATTTATAGAAATACAGAGGAAAACATTGACATTTAAGCATTTTAAAAAAGGAAGCAGAATTGTTAACAGTTCTTTGAAAATATATTAGAAAGTTGTTCGAAGTTAACAAATATGTATCCAGTTAAATTGCTATAGTTCAACTTCTTTCTGATTTGTTGTATACGCCAAGTTCTTGTTAGTCACCCTTCAAAAATAAAGAATTGGGGTCTTAATACAAAATATCTGAGGTTCATAAGGGTAATAATCTATAGAACCTCTTATCAACTTAACTGATCCATCTATACAGTAAAATGGCAGATAGTGGATCATCCTTTCGGGCACAAAATATAGGGAAGATGCATGAAAACTTCAAACATGAAAAAACGTTACCTCTCTTTTCAGGGCACTTGATAGCGTCAACAGCTGACTTTTGGTAACCTTTGTTTCATAACCAGGAATCTATGAGTGTGGTATTTAGGTAGGGTGGTGCGGTTGGAGGATGGATAGAGAGAATCACATTAGGAATCAAGTTCATGAAGAACATAAAACAATGTCAAAGGTAAGAGTAGATAAAAAGGATTCAAATCCTTGCCCTACCCCCTCAAGACCCTGTCATGTAATCCTCTCTAAGCCTCAGCTTTCTCATCAGTAAAATGGAGCCAGCCATATCAGTGGTCCAGATGATGAAATGACTCAGTGTATGTCAAGCCTTAGCGCAGTGCTTGTTCTCAAGGACTCGAGAAACAAAAGGAAAGTGGTAAGCCTTTGTTACTGAAAAAAAAGTGACATCATACAGGAAAGACATCATCCCTTCTTTTCAAAGAATAAATTAAATCCACAATAGTAGGTCATCTGCACACACAGTGAGGGGCCCAAGAAAGAACAATGGAAGAAGAAATCAGTAAAGAACTCATTTTGAAACCTCTTAGGATCTGTACAAAAGACATTATAAATAATAGAATTAGGTTCTATTAATTCCAAGTAAGTCCTAATAATCATAATAATACATTTTCAAAGCATATGGATGATATTAAAACATGAAACATAATTCTGAAGTTGTTCAGTTAACTGAGGGTGGTACCACTCCCACCACCCAGGGCACTGAAAACTGGGAATGGAAAGAAGAGTTGAATGCAGGCAATGACCAGGGCCTTGAAATGTTTTGCAATACACGGTATAGTTTCCATGCAATCCTCTCACCCAAAACACGGCCAATGGGCTCTCCTTTAAGATCGTGGAATTCCACTTACCGCGGCCCTTAGCTTAACTTTCAGGACATTATATAGAGTGTTTGTGAGTGTGTGCGTCTACCCATGTTATCAAGGCCCAGAGCCCATATGAAATGTACAAAGAGACTTCAGTAGGCTTTGGTTACTAAGAATGATCTACAAAGCAGAAAATTTGGCAGATATTTAAGAGACACATGTACCCACCCTATACATAGAGTCTAGTTCCTGCTCTAAACAAGTTAGTATCCCAAAAAAAACGCCTGTTGCAAGTTGGTATAAAATAAAACTCAAATCACCATTGCATTCCCACCTAGGGTGTATATGAATGAAGTATTGTTAAGGGAAAATATTATAGAAAGCAAGTGGAGAGACAAGTGGAAAAGGAAGGACTATAAAAAAATTACCTGGGTAAAAATAAAAGGAGAGTAGAATAGGTGAGAGTAAGAAAAGGAATGAACAAAGTATGAAGAGAAACATAGGAATTCACCCAGAAGGGACCAGAGAAAATGATAACCTCAGTAACCTCAGGGACTATCTAATTCCTCTCTGAACCACAAGGGTCTAACACGGTACATGGCATTCCTGTAAAAACTCAACAAATGTTTGTGAGAAGATGGATGGGTGGATGAAAATGAAACTTCAAGATTTGGTTCTACTGTGTTGTATTATAGGTGAAGCAACTGATACTCACTGGGAAAATGCAGTGACTTGCTGAGCATCATTCATTCACTGAACCTCATGCTGCGACGTTGTAGGTGCCAGGTGCTCTGTAGGTGATTAGGAAATGGCAGGACTGAAATTAAACCGAGGCCTCCTACATTCTAATCCAGGCTTTTTACACCATATGGGGATGCCTCCCCAAAGAATTATCACAGCTATTTAATAAAAGAGGAAGGAAGTCAGTTGCAAATTTCAAGCTTAGAAATTCACAGGAGGAAGTGGCTAAACAGAAATAACCATACTAGTAGTGATGCAAGGAAGGATATCACTGGAAAAAAAATGGAGAGAAGTTAAAAATGCAAGCCTATATTTAACCAGAATCTTGATGAAGTAACAAATTAATTCATAAGGTGAATAAAAGATAAATGATTAGAGATATGAAAACTCAGCCCATCGAAAAAGCTGAGGGAAAAGATTTTGAAGTTTTTTTAAAAAAAGTTTTCTCCAAAAGATCCTGTTCGATATATTTTTTAATCTAAATAAACAAAGATTTCCAATTTAGAAAGGCAGATACAGACCTATTTCCCATATAACCATCTAAGTTCCTCAACATATAGAGCTGTCTGACACTCATCTAGCTCCACAGCAGACAGCTCAGCCCTCGGTTGTAGGAGAGCTATCGCTCGTCTGGTCCAGAGTGCTAAGTTGTCTACTAGGTAAATCTCAGCCAAAGCTTAGAGGAAACAAATGACATTTGGTAAGTCTACAGGATACGTTCTCTAGCCACTTTGTAGATACTAAGTCTCATCTTGGAATCATGTCAGATCACTGGAGGATGCCATATTTAAACTTCACAAGCCCGAGGTCTTACTAATTCACTTCCATGGTGCCATACTTTAATATAATGTTCCCTAAAATTTGGAGAACCTTAGAATGACCCCTTTATAAATCTGCTGAAAAACTGGACCTTTTTGTGGGAAAAACTGCACACACCCACATATCTAAAATTTGTATACAGTTTCACAGTCCATCCACAGCCTCTCCTGTTCTGAAGGGATCCCCTAACATTTTTTTCTAGCAGTAATTGGTAACAGCCATACGAAAAGTGCTTTCACATGTACTATAAATCTATTCATGAGGATTTTCCATTATGCTCTCAAGAAAATTTCCTTTAGGAATTTAGCACCACTATGTATTCCCTAAAAACTGTGTGCTTTCAAAGTCACTTTTGAGGAAGGCAGATGATACTCCAACTGTCTTTTTTGCTCTGGCTTCTAGGAAGCTCATTATCACATCATATTCCAAACCAAAATAACTAACACTTGTCATTAGCATTTTATCTGTCTCAGTTATTAAATTTTATGCTTATTTGTTAATTTTATTGTTTTTATATCTTTGTTAAATGTATTTTTCCAGTTCTGCATTTCCTTCCTTCCCCTGCCAAAAAAGAGACACACAGATTTTATTCTTTTGTTATAATTTTTCTTGAATGTTTCTTCTACACATACCTGATAAATACGGAAAGACAAGTATTGTTTCCATATGCAGAACTCGTAACTCACAGGATTTCTAAACTGAAAGCCTTTTCTTAATAGATAAACTTCTGAAAGAAGTTATGTCCATAAACTTCAGAGTTAAAGAAACTAGTATCTCAGGAAAGTAGGTCACTACTATAGTTTGATTTATGTGACCCCTCCAAACCTCATGTTGGAATTTGATCCCCAGTGTTGGAGGTGGGGCCTAATGGGAGGTATTTGGGTCATGGGGGCAGATCCCTGAATGGCTTGGTATCCTCCTCCTCTAATGAATGAGTTCCTAGTGAGTTCTTGCTCCATTAGTTCCCTAGATGCTGGTTGTTAAAAAGAGTCTGGCGCCTCCTCCTCTTGCTCTCTCTTCCTCTCTCGCCACGTGGTCTCTGCACACACTGGCTCTCCTTCCCCTTCCACCATCAGCGGAAGCAGCCTGAGGCCCTCACTAGAAGCAGATGCTGCTGCCATGCCTCTTGCACAGCCTTCAGAACCATGAGCCAAATGATCTCTTTTCTTTATAAATTATCCAGCCCCGGGTATTCCTGTAAAGCAACACAAACAGACTAAGACAGTCATACTTCCTTTTATTAGCTATTTCAAGCTCGAAACTTATGAGGTAGTTCCAAAAACAAGAGCAGGTAATGTGGATTTACGGCTTTTCTATAAAGCAGACGGTCCTAAGCCAAACCAAACCACACCTGGACAGATGCCTCGACTCCAACTTTATCCACTTAGATTGCCCCTTCTCTTCCTTCCGCTTCCTCCTCACTCCCAGAGAGGCAAATTAATTTAATCTGATCATAGCCATGATTCCCAGAAAAATAAAACCCTGCCACTTGCTATTCTCACTGAGAATCCCTCTACGTAGTTTATGGATCCCCTACATGGATTTCTGACAGCTCACCAGGCCTCGGACCCAGACAGATTTTTGAGCTACATCTGCAGTATCTTTCCTACTCAGGCAGCTGGCATAGGTGGGGAAATTCATTAACATGCTAATGATGTCCTATTTAAAATTCTAGCCCTGATTATTCTGTGATTAAATCTCTCCCCTTGACATCGGCTTCCTTTATATCTGAGTTACAGTGCGAAATCAACAATATTAATAAAGTACAATACAGATTACCAATGGTATACACAAGGGATGGAAAACAGTTATGTAAATCTGAGGATTGTCTTTTTTCTTGAAGAGCAGATGTAGCAAACTATAAAATAGTTACTGATTTTTTTATCCCACCCTCCTTTAAAAAAATACATCGAAATCCACAACAATTAAAGATTTATAGTTAATTTCCATAAATATTCAGGGGTCGGGAGATGAGTCTAGCTTTTCATTCTATTTCACTGCACTTAAAATTGTTCAGAATTCAAACGTGTTCTCCTGAAGTCTCAGGAACAGCTGACAGGCGTTAAAGCACACTTTCCTCTCTCCTTTTCAGAGCCTGTGTCATGGTGACAAGAGCCAATGGATTCAGTGCTGATGTCTGTCTCTCTTTGCCCTTGAGGACTTCGGCATATTTCAGCTCCTTTTCCATCACCGAATCGTTTTGTTTCCTGACACCCCAATCCGAACATCCGACTCAGACAACTTCAGCATCTTCCATGAAAGATAATCAAACTTATTACTGCTCTCATTAAATTGGAAAATGAATAAAGAAACAGAAGATTCAAGGTCTAGATCTGTAATGTAAAATGAAGGAAGACAGGACTAATGTTTCATTTCAACATCTGGCCCCAGCAAACAAATATTTATGGTATACTGCATTTATGATTTTAAAAGACACCAGGCAGGACACAGAAGCAATACAATGAAACTTAAGGACAGTGTTCTGACTTCAGTGGGCTCACAGACTAGCCAGAGACACAAGACATAAGGATATCTTAAGTGACCAGTGATGCAAGTTCATCTCAGATGAGTCATTAGAGACACACGTCACGTCAGTAAGAGTTCTCTATATGAGAGACACTGCTCATTATTCCCTAAGACTGCAAATCTCCCCTTTTTCTATAGGAACAGAACCCAGGACTTTAGCAGGGCACATGGCTGCCCAAGGTAAGGACAGTTCCCAGTTCCCCTTGTAATTAGCTGTCACCATGTAACAAGGTTAAATCTACAGGGATATGGCAGTAGCAGAGGTGGCCACAGCTTCCAAAAAGGATCCTTAAAGGGGATAGATAGGTGAGCTCTCTTCCTTCTTAGTTCCTTCTGACTGGAGTTAGACATCCAGGTAGCTGGGCCAGCCATCTTGGAATAAATGTCACATGTTGAGGGGCACAGAAGAACAAAACAGAAAAGTCTAGGTTCCTGACAGTCAGTCTTTTTCCCCTGAACGCTGCATTCTACAACCATTGTTGGAAATCAAAATCTTTTTAAACAAGACTATATGTATTGCTCATTTCTTAAATAGTTTTATTGTGAAAGGTTTTATCTAAGACAGAAAGAGTCAAGGCACATACATGCATATGCACAATATCCCTTTGTAATTGCTCTACACTGAAACTTGAACACAGAGCTCCCTTTAAAATTTTAACTCCCAAAACCCAAAATTAGCTGACTATGGACTTTGGCCTAGATTTTTTACATTTCAATAGGTAAAAGCTTCAATTTTTCAGGAATTCATTGTTTGTTTCCCCCACTCTCACCAACCATGGATTATTAATTTAGTGCACCCAAGGCAAGTCGCCTCAGATTGGCTAAAAATTAGCTTCAGCCTAAAGCACGTGTAAATCAACATATATGGAAAAGAGTAGCTGATCGAGCAAAATCCAAGCATGAAGCATAAAGAGAGCCTTCGCAACAGTAATGAGCCATCTGCAATTTAGAATCATCCATGGTAACAATCCCTCATTCCATTTGTTTATGTTTTATTCATCATTTTGAAAATACTTAGTGAAGTGACAATGATGAGATTCAAAAAAAATACTGCACGGTCCTTTTTTAAAAAGAGATATTAATGGCTTTCAAGAGCTCAACTATTCAAATGAAAATATAGCTGGACTAAATCTGCTCAAATTTGTTCACATCTTCTTTATTCTTAGATATAATATATTCCCTGTTTTGTGCCCCAAATTATGTGGTGATAGCAAGAGAAATTTCATGGTTTTCATTGTTTATATATTTAAAAAATCAATAGCAAGGATCTACTTAGAGTGTACAATGCTCATTCCTATCATAATGTAGCATGCCAGGCTCTAATGTCTAAGTTGAGCATGTTGTCTTTCCTCAGTACTGTAGTTATTTAGGTTCGACTGTACGGTTTCTAGTTTGGCAAAAACAAGGCTTGACCTTTAAAAGTAAAAAGAAAAGATAAACACTGAGTTACTGAGCCAACTTAAGGGTGCTCCTTGCAGAGAAGGCGCAATAACCGCTGAACATGCTGTGACGCAAACGACTCCGTGCAGAAACCCCTCTCTACACAATTTGGTAAGCCTTGAAAACAAAATATATTCATCCCCAAATGACGCATTTAATTTCTGCTAGCTGATTTTATATTTCTGCATTTGGTTTTTAAAGACTAATCTACATTTACTTCAATTTGCAGAATATTTTCAAACAGCCCTATTTCAAATCTGGCTTCTAATAGCCCCATTTCTTTTCTTATTTCTTTTTAAATAAGCAGACTTTTAAATATAGCCATTTATTCATATACATGTCTGTCAATTTTTTTTTAGTAAACACCATTTCTTTAGGGACCATGATATGCTACATACGACATTTGCCCTCAAGCAACTTCTAGTTCCTAGGAAGGATCAGAAGGGTGCGTACACACACACACACACACACACACACACACACTCCAGAATCTTTGTAAATTAATCTGTACCATTTAATCTGCCTATGAGATAGATGTTATTCTTCTCACTTTACTGGTGAAGAAACAGGTTCCAGCATATAATATAGTTTAAATCTAAATTTGCTTTTAATGATTTCATTCTGCAAATTAGAAACTGAATCATCAGAAATCCCTTACTTTTTTTTTAAGAAATATGTTTTTGGTATCTCAATTTGAACTGAACCAGCATCTTCTGAGATTATCCCTTAGGGTGCAAATCTCAAGGTGACCTCAGTTACTCTTCACAATTGGAACAGAAAAGAACGTAAGAATACTCGAACCCCACCAACGAGCAGACGTTTCAGCTAAGGCAGTATTGGCATCATCTACATCATTCTTTCTGTGGAAAGAAGCTCTCAGAAAAGCACAAACATGGAAGAGACACTTCATGGTCTTTTCTCAGTTTTCTCAGAGTCAGCCTGATTTAGGCTGTGATTGTGCAAACCCGGAGGACTGAGCCAGGGGACAAAAGGAAGATAATTATCAACAAAGAAAGTGCTCACGACCTGTGCCAAGGGAGAGATTGCTCTAAATAATCACAAGGCCCTTCACAAATGCCGGGATGGGAGGAGGGCGGAGAAATAGAAAAAGAAAAGACGTCACATGTGAATATCAAAACAAAAGCTGACAAGTAATTCCACCCTGTTTGCCAAGGCTCCTGCCAAAAAGGTCTCCCAGGAGAAGGGCCACATGCTCCGGGACGCTCTCCACGGTGACATTCACGTGAAGCACAGAATGTCCTGCCTGGCCACACAGCACAGTGAATGTCATAAATATCCCACCAGGCAACAGTTGTGCATCCCTTACCGTAGGCAGTTTCCTGGTGTTCCAGTTCTCTTCTCAATCTGCTGTAATCTTCTTTAACACTTCCCAACTTTTTGCCATTCCTGGAACTCAGCATCAACAGCTTGCTGAGGAGTCCCTCCAGTCCTTCTCTCTCTGACGTTAATGATCTAATCTCCTCGGTGAGGTCCTTAGCTGTACAGAAATGGCTTCCTACAGCACATTGTGGGAGAGAAGGAGAGAAAACAGGCTTTACGGCATCCACAAACACAGGAGATCTAGCAGCAGCTAGCATGCACTCACAGCATGAGTACAGGAACTGAACTTTGCAGTTCATACTGCTTCTGCAACGATCCTGTGCAACACAAACTGGAAGAACACCAACCTCCTCAGATGAGAAAAACTGTTGCCAGTGGCTCTTTATCACCTCATTCTTATTATGTCTGTTTTGGAGGTTCCATTGGCTAAGTCATGCCGGTGAAACATGATGGCAAAAAAATGTCCCAGTGAAACCCAGGGAAGCCACAATGTATCACACCATTCAAACATTCAAATGTGAAAGAGGTGACATATAATAGCAGGGTGGAAGGGGACTGGGACTTGGAGTCTGACTAGACCTAAATTAAAATCCTAGTCCCCTTTTTACTCAAACTGCATGACCTGGAGCAGGAAAACTGGCACACCTGGAACACACTTCTTATAAAAAATGACTGTAACAACACCTGAATCATAGGTGGTTGCAAGAATAAAGAAGAAATTCTGTAAAGCACTGAGCAAAATATATGACATATTGAATGTAACAAGGTTGCAGGAAACAAGGTCAATATACAAAAATCAATTGTATGTCTAAATATCAAAAACAAACAATTAGAAGATGATTTTAAAAATTTAGAAGATATTTAAAAACTCAAAATACTCAAGGATAAATTTTTAAAAATATATGCAGCTCTACAGTCAAAACTAAAACTGCTGAGCGAAATTAAAGACAAATAATTAGAAAGACATACTATATCCATACATTGGAAAATTCAATATTGCTAAGATTTCAATTTTCCCCAAATTGATTGATTGATTTAATATAATTCTAATCAAAATTTCATAAGACTCTTTTGTAGAAATTTATAAGCTTATTCTAAAATGTAAAAGAATGAGCCCAGGAACTTGAGCTGTAATATACAATGATTACACTTTTGAATAACCACTGTACTCTAGCCTGGGCAACATAGTGAGAGTCTGTCTCTAAAAAAAGATAAAATAAGAATATGTAAAAGAAAATGCAAAGGCCTGGATAAACCAAAGCAATCCTTAAAAAGTTAGGCTTGATTAAGACTAATGCCAAAACACAAAGACAGTTTGGCAATGGCATATAGATAGATAGACAAATAGATCAATGGAATTGAATAGACAGTCCAGAAGTAGATCCACACTCATATGGTCCATTGATTTTCAAACAAAGTTCCAAAGCAAGTCAATGAGGAAAAGAAAGTATTTTCAACAAATGGTGCCATAACAACTAGCTTATCTATATGAGGAAAATGCTAACCTTGGTCCATACACAAAATTTAATTAAAGATAAATAATAAACCTAAATGTAGAAGTTAGAACTATAAAGTTTCTAGAAGGAAATATAGAGGAATATCCTGCTGACTGTGGAGTGGGCAAAAACTTTAGATAGGATGCAGGTAACACTAACTATAAAAGGAAAACACGGATAAATGGACTTCATCAAAATTACAAATTTCTGCTCACCAAAAGACACTATTAAGGAAATGAGAAGGCAAATCACAAACTTGGCAAAAATATTTGCTACACATATATCTGACAAAAGACTTGAATCCTGCAACTCAACGATTAAAACACAAATCGTGTCATTGAAAAAAGGGCAACAACATACATGCGCTTTGTAAAGCAAGATATACAAATGGCCATGAGCATATGACAAAGTGTTTGACATCATTAGCCATCAGGAAAATGCAAACTAAAACCATGAGAGATTCCATTATAAACCCATTGAAATGGCTCAAATTAACTAAACTAAAAATGTCAGCATTGGTGAGAATGTGGAGAAATGGGAACTCTCACATACATAAAATGGTGCAGCCCTTTTGAGAAAAGTTCCGGCAGTTTCTAATAAAGTTAAGCGTGCACCTACCCTTTAATCCAACAATTCTACTTCTAGATATTTACACAAAAAAAACGAAAACATAAAATCAAAAATACTTGTACTTGGATGTTCATAGTGGCTTTACGCATAAAGGCTCAAAACTGGAAGCAACCTCCATATATCCATCAATAGGCAAATGCAAAAACAGTAGTGTAGCTACACAATGGAAGACAACAATAAAAAGAAACAAACTCTGCATACATGCAGCAACGTGTATATATCTCAAAAAAAAATACAGACACAAAAGAGTACATGCCATGTGATTCCATCAAGTTCTAGAATGGGCAAAACTAATGCATGGTAGAAGATATCAGAACAGAAGTCATCTGGGAAGGAGGGATAGCAACTGAGAAGGGACACAAGGGTCATGTTTCTGGGGTGATGAAATGTCCTGTATCTTGCTAAGGCTGTTGGTAACACAGGTGTCAAAACTCATAGAACTGTACGATTAACACCTGTGCATTTCATTAAATGTGAATCATAATAAAAAGAGGAAAACATTGGAAAAATGTATATACGAAAATTAAACCATAAATTAATAAATATATCACCATAAAGAGTGCCCCATAAATAATAGTTACTGTTACTAAAAGGCTCCATTATGTTTTCTAAGAATTTACTGTAACCATAATCACAATAATAGCTACTACTACTACTAATAAATAATAGACTTAAACCTTCTGTCCTTTAAATCTCATCACAGCCTTGGGAGATAGATTATATCCTATATTCTTAATTCTAAGATGCATTTTTCCTTTTTTTCTTTTTTTTTACATTTTAACGTCCCTGAAACAGAGATGTGTCTTATAGTCGTTACCAGCCAGAAGGCAGTCAGGATACAGTTGTTATAACTCAGCTGTCAGACTTGGTGGCCTGGCTGACCACCTGCAACACCTGGCATTTCCATGGACAAACTATTTCAGCACCATTTGAGTCCTGGCTGTTATCTGAAAACCTTCTGTTACAAATATAGATTTCTTGATCAGGAAAGCACTAGCATTTAAAACTTGAGGAATGGTGTTAGCAGTCTGGCAGAAAATCCTACAGAAAACGGTAGTTCATTCTCAGTGGGGGAGGGGTAATAAAGTCGTATCACCAGCAGCTTTAATGGCATAGAGGAGGATGGCGTGTGGGAAACACAAGCCTGGACAACTCTGAGTCGATAAGTCTCAGAAGGCTGAGACTAGCTATAAAGATGCTTCAGGAAAACCTTAACAAATTTATTTTCCTTTTTAAGGAATGACATGTGATCTTTGAAAAGCTTAAATATATCCAAAAGAGCTATTTCAATAGCTCTTTCTAAGCCACAGAAAGTGTTGCATCATTAGATTGACAGTATTTTTTCTTTCTTTGCAGTATATAAAATAATGGTGCTTTTTATGCTCACTGCAATACGTAGTGTTATCTTTTCTTTATAGCTGAGAAAACGGAAATCTAGAGAATTAAGATAGCTTGCTGAAGATCACATAACTGTAAACCACAGGGCAAGTTTCCAACTGGAGCATAAATCCAGAATCCCTCCTCTTAAATACTAAGTGATGCCATTTACGTCTTTATTATTAAATAGGCATATTTCGAGCCGATACAAATGTTGAAAATGTTACAAAATGCTTTCCCACCTCAAAGGCATTCTGAACACCCAAGCGTGCATCATCTGTCACTGAGATCCACAGTTTCCAATTCCATGACTAGATAAATATCTTTTTGAGACTCTATTTGTTTGTCTATCACTGTAGTAGGCAACGTGGCAAACGGCAAAAGAGAACAAGGCGCTGCCCCTGCTCTCCAGGAAGTAACCACAAAATCAAGGGGACATGGTGTATTGCAAAGAACAGACAAATACACACTAGAAGGAGTCAGAGGAGAAGAGAGATTGTTCCAGAAGGAGAGGCGGAGGCAGGTCTAATGAGGGAAGAACATAAGATTTCCAAAAGTAGAAACAGAAACCCTGGTCAGAGAGCAGGTAGGAAGCAGGTGACCCAGGTGAAGACTAGACTAAGAAGGAAGCTGGATCGAAATAGCAGTACCCCAAATGCCAAGCTCATGAGCCTGGGCTCATTTAGGAAAAAAACAACAAAGTCCACAGGAGAGCAATCTAGACTTCCACAAGCTTTGAGTTTTAAACAGAAACACAACTAGAACCTCTCCCAGATCAGTGATTTCCAGCCTGAACAATGACCACGTCAGGGCGGCTGGGGGTGGAGGTCCCCACAGCATACCACAAAGAACCTCAAAGGACCCCATGCTCTTGGGGAGCTTGCAGAAGGATCAGCCCCGGAGACGTGACTGCTTTGGGGCCAGGCAGCCACGTGCACAATGTAGTACCTTCAAATGTTCCTTCTTAGGCTGGGCTGAGAGAGCCTCAATCTTCCTGCTGGGCCATATTTTCAAGGGAGAGAGTTAACAAAAAGTAGAATGGACACCAGCTGTGCTTCCAGAGACACCAGGCGGACTATGCGAGAATGTGCCATTTCCTCCTACGAACAGTTCAGAAAGAAAAGACCTCTAAAGACAAATCGAAAGAGACTACATATACAGAACAAGCGCCAGTACAGAAGTTTTCTGGAAATACACCTTCTGATCCCCTGCAACCCACTGCAAACTCTAAAGACCTTAATAAAGCATAAGAACAATCATTAATTTTAAAACCTGAGCCCCTTCCTTGATCCTGAGGAACAGGGCTTAGGAAAATGTATAGTAATAGAAGCGAAATTTTCATACGTGCAGAGCAAGTGTGGATTCCCAAAGAGACAGTTCATATTGAAACCTGCCATGATAAAACGCTACACTGCCCTTGGTTAATATTTTATAAGCATTTTGACCTCAGCTCCAAGCCCATGAGGCAGATCTTGGCTGACGCGGCCCTCCCTGACTGACGAAACTGCCAAGAGCTCGGTGACCAAAACCTAGAAAATCAGCATTGATCCCTGAAGGAAGCACTGTCAGCGACCCATGACCCCAATCTTTGTAGCTCTAATGGGCCCTTTCCAGATGCCGTGGGGGATGTGTGTGGAGGTGAATACGCCACCCTTGGCATCGTGACACACATGGACCTGTCCACTCTTCAGCAAGGGAATGGAACTTGGGTATCTTTGTAGGTTTTTTAAAGCACCTGTCAACATATTGGCATTCCGCAAATAACACAATTTAAAGCCCAAGCCAATTTTACCCACTCTGTTCTTTCTACCTACTTATCCTCAGCATCTCTGAAATCAAATACCTATCCCTCTACTTTATAGAACCTAGGGGGTCATTTTCATGAGTTTTTCCTTCACCCAAGAGTTTGATCTTACAGATTACAGCGCTCCCATTATTTGGACTGTCTCAAGCTTCCCAACCACCCATGAAGGCAGGGGGTTGGGGGACTGTCCTAATGACTGTCCTTGATTTCTAGCTGAAGAAACCCAGACCCGGAGGGTGACCCTGTGAAGGTGACAAAGTTCTACAATTCTAAGGCTCCATGGGAGATTGCTAAACTTAAACTTGGTTCTTCTGAACTCATATCAATAAACAACTTAGTTAAAACCTAGACATGGCGAGGGAGCCCACGGGGCAGGGGATGTGCATCCTGTGCTCACAGGGCCCCTTCACATGGCGGGTCCTCAGGCTTCAAGTTGCCCCTCACCTGGGGGAAGGCCTCACATTCATGGCACTTGCCTGGGCCCATAGACATTTCAGGGTGTAACAATCCTCCTAAAATTATCCATTTTTACCGCATTGGAGCTGTGCTTCTTTACTAGGAAAAAGGAAATACAGTCAGTGTTGAAAATAACCCTAAAACTGTCAGAGTCCTCCATCATTTCTCCTGCATGACACCAGATCGCTTGAGGAACCGCCAGCTACAGTGCGTGGTTAGGCCAGATCTCACCCTTGCCATTCAGGGCTTTCCCTCCATGCAGTCAGGGCTGCCTCTGGGAGCTAGGGTTGGCCGAATGAAAGGGAAACTGAGGCAGCAAATAAGCCCCAGCCAACTGCTCCCCACCCCTACCTCTCCCTGGAAGATCCTAAAGCCGAAATTTGCCATTTTCGGTCAGTTATGTGGATTTCTTCCACTCACTATGATTTCCTGAGGCAGCCAGAAGCATTTCCTTATGAGCAGAGCCCCATGGCTGGTTTTGCACGTCGAACATTTCAGACGGCCGTGTGTTTCGTGAAAGATGAAGGGGACATGACACCAGACACCCAGGATTTTACATAAAACACAGATTGATTCTAACAGCGGGACAAAATGTGGCACCTGGTGCAGACTAAGTATACAGATGGACAAGGGCCAGACCATGTAAGAAAATAGACCTTTGATGCATAATGGGCCTGGGAAATCAACCTCCCTATCTACAGAAAACAACCCAGGAAATCAGCCTGCTACCTCTAGGAACAATCCAGAAAGCTAAACAATGACTACTGAGATAATTGGCACCAAATGGCCAGGACTGGATTCATAACCAACAGCTTCTCTGATGTCTGTTCCCAGTTCCAACTTAGGACCGGCTAGAGAAAGCCAGATGTGCTCCCCTAACCAATCACAGAAGATGCCTCACTGCTAGTAAGCCGCCTCTGGCTGCCCTGTGCCAGCAGCCTCCAAACCAAGGCACACCTGAAGCTTCCCGTTTTCCCACTATAAACTCCCACTCCTCAACCTGCCTCTGTGTCTCTGCCAAGTTGTACAGGGTGGCATCTGACTCCCTTGCGGTGGCAAGCTCTGAATGATAACTTTTACTTGTTCTCACTGGGTAGGTCTCCATTTATTTTCACACTGCAAGCCAATCATCTTTGAAACGAATCTTTACTGGGTCTATTGCCTCCTCCAACTATTGATCTAAATCATGGACTTTTCTAGAGAGAGGGAAACGGTGAATAAAGTAAAGAAAGGAAGCGCACGAGTCAATGCCCCCAGTCACCATCTCCACACTGGATTGCGTTTTTCTGCCATATATCCAGTGGCCTCTCCTGGATCACTGTCACTCCTCCTCCTGCTTCCCTGAACCTACAGACAGAGCAGTGCCCAGGGGGTCTGACCCTGAGCACCCACCTACCTTATTACAGAGAGAGCCCTGCTGCTCCAAGTCAACACAGTGGCCCACTTGGAACACGGTGCCCTCCCCTGTGACCTGAACCACCCTCTCCAGTATTATATTAATACAATGTTAAGAACCCACTTAAGAATTTTTTTAAATAATTTAATAATTTGCCTTGGTATATAATAAAAGGTGATTTAAATGCATTCCATTTTACTTTAGATTATACCATATCACTAGGGGTTGTGTTACAAAATTACTTTTAAATATAATTATAAATGACATTAATAACACATAACTGAAATTCTTACTTTTCCTTGTTTGACAAACTGACATGAGGTATTTAATTTACTTTGATTTAATTATGTAATAAAAGAATATTTTCTCAAAATAATTTAAAATGATATATATTTATCAATTCAGGGCCAAATATTCATCTAGAATAAGATGGAAATTTAAATACATGTTTCTAAATTTAAGAAAAAAACTACTTTCATTACCCAATGTGTGGAATTCATCCATTTTGTGCTTATTCTAGAAAAATCTAGTTTATTTCTAGAATGTTCTCTTTTCCCTAAAATCATAAGTTAAGAGAGAAGATTTCAGGCTGCCATTTAAATACATTTGTCTGCACCAAATGCATTTTGGATTCAGATAGTTTTTATTCTCTGTAAAAGAAATGCCAAATTGGATAGAACTCTCCTTTTTTAAAAAAAAAAACTGGCTTTTGGAGTACCAGAGACATCCTGATATTCTATTTAAAAATAAATGATTATCTGAATTGTTTGCTCCTTGGAAACAGATAACAGGGGGGCAGATGGGAAGAAAAATGCACCACCAACAGAGAAAACCCAAAGACGGCCAGTCTAATAACCAGCAGAGGTCTCTGGTGACACGGGACGATGCCTTCCCCGGGCTCCCTCAGCAGCCAGAGGAGTCCACTTGTTGGCACCAACTGGTTTGGTTATAAATTCTAAGGCGATTAGAGTCAGGTAGTGACAGTGCAGTGGGAATGACACAGCTGCCTGGGCATTGGAAGGAGAATGTCACACCCAGATGGCTCAAGCCAGGGGCCAAGGATCAGAACTTAGAGGCATCTTCCCACCTAGCAGACTGGGCTCCCCACTTGCTCCCAGCTTCCCCACCGCTCCCGTTAACGGACCATTCAGGTATTTGCCCCAAAACTGACAGTGACCCACACCCTATTTCCTTACACGTACTGCTAGTTGTCACACACTCTCTCTGCCTGATTCTTCATTCCTGTTTCACGTGACCCAGGGACAGAGGACTGCCCTCCCAACTCATCGTGTCTTCCCTGTCTTAAGTAAAAATCTTTGAACTTGTTTCCTACTATGGCAGTGTATTGAATTTGTGTCTTCCATTTGAAACACCAGGCCAGAACGCCCAGGACAGCACAGGGTCAGGCTCCCAGCCCCAGAGCAATGGCCAGACAGGCAGAAATTGGACATGGGTCAGACAAGAGCCACAAAGGCATCTGCCAGTATAAACAAGTTTCTGTGTGAGGGGCCCCTGGTCACACATTGAACAAGTTAGGCATTAGGCCGTTTGTCAGGTAAAACAGCCAGGTAAACACCCACACCCAGCTGCCCTTCATTTCCCAATAGCACACGTTGCTAGTCCCTCTGGGACCAGAACCCCACTTAGCATGGGGGCTCTCAAACCAGACAGCTAAGTGAGTTAAGCAGGGAACCCTCTCAGCCTCAGGCACACCTTCTAGGACAAGCAGAGGGAGAGGGGACATCAAAGAGCTGCTGCAAGATGTGCTCCCAGTCCAGGGCCCTCAAGGCCGCACACGGGGCTACTCGGCGGTGGCGCACATTGGGCTGGGCGTTGCACAGAGGTGTGGAAAGGTGTGAGTCAAGAGTCCCTCTGCCCTCACCCTCATGGCCAAGAAGGCAGCTGGAGCTGAACAGGGCATCCAGCCCAGCCCTCCTCCACGTGGTGCAGTGCTTCTAGCCCTCATGGAACATTAAAACCACCTGGAAACCATCTGAAGGTTCCCATATCCAGCCCGATCCCCAGAGATTCTGATGGAAGGCATTTGGTGCTGGGGCCGGGGTGACAATATTTTTACACGCAGTCAGAGTGAAAACCACTAGTTGCAGGCTACGTGAATGTATAGCTCCCTTGAAATGTACAGGGATGATGCCAGGGCTATACACTGGGAGTCCTTCTGCCAGAACTAGAAAGAACAAAGAATTATTAGGATGGGCAACGCTCGCGCTACCATTTTATAGGGATTCCAGCAAGCTTAACATTAAGCACAGGCTGCCTCTGGCATTTGGACCAGCTTGGGTGCCATGGCTATAATTCTCTTTTAAAAGTTTTTTTGCAGGTTTTATAAACTACTTATGACTGGCCTTCATCTTGTGCCAAAATAGCAAGGCTGTGTTTTTTTCACTTAAAGATTTTCATGTCCAGTTCGCAGAGGTGAGGGTGAAGGCTGCCAACATGCAGGGAGGCTGTCTCCCGGAGCTGCTGCAGGTGGCATCCAGTGTCCAGGGGCCTGTATGTCAGCCAGCTCCAGGCCCCCGAAAGAGGATGGAGCAGGTGAGAAGGACCAGGACCTAAATCGAGACTTTCCCACTGGGGTCAGGGCAGGTGGTGAAAAACTGACAAAGCTCCCTAAGTAAGAAGGTATGGAAGTAACAGATTCTAGGGAATCAGCAACCAGCCAATGAGGGTCCACTGTTTTTTAAACAAATATTTTTATTGGCTGTCTCCTAAGTGCCAAGTAGTAAGCAAAGCCCAAAGCAGAGGTAGGGGAGGCCAGGTGACTCAGCACATGAACTAGATCAGCAGTCCCCAATCTTTCTGGCACCAGGGACCAGTTTCATGAAAGACGATTTTTCCACTGCCTAGTGGGGGTGGAGAGGCAGGAATGGGAGCAGGCGGGGCTCAGGCGGGGATCCAGCCATTGGGAGCGGCTGTAAATGCAGATGAAGCTTCTCTGACCTGCCTGCCCACCTGCCACTCACCTCCTCCTGTGCAGCAGCCCCAGTTCCTAAGTTTCATGAAAGACAATTTTTCCACAGATTGGGAGGTGGAGCTCAGCCAGTGATATGCAGTACAGTTCCTAACCTGTGCCACGGACCTGTGCCAGGCCAGGGCCTGGGGATTGGGCATGATGGGACTAGATCACTAGTAAGGTATAATTCAAGTAGGGCTGGAGCTGGGGTGCCAGTGTCAGAGCAGCCAGGCATCAGAGAGCCAGCCTCAACCACTGGCCAGGCTTCGGGGGCCGAGCCTTGATCCTAGGGGAGGGGAAATGGTCAGAGCATGGCAGGCTCCGTGCCCCATAAAGACTGGTGTCCTGGCCAGGTTACAGAGCACGGATGACAGAGGCAGGCCCAGCTACAAGACCTGGGGCCCTGCCCGGGACTGTGTCTCAGGACAGCGCAGACCCAGACCTGGAGTCCGGGAGGTAGGGCCAATGACAAGCATAGGGATGCTTGTTGCTAAATCTTAGACTTGGAACTGAAGGGAAACTGAGGGCCCACGGCTGTGGGATGAAGGTCACGGTAGGCAAAGGGTGGAACTGGATGCAAGACACAAATGCTCCTGGCCAGAGGTCAGTGGTTTGGAAGTTCTAGAGGAGGAGATAGGCCCAGCCTTCCGATGACGACCTGCAATAACCACAGAGCGCAAGTCAGCCATTCTCACCGCACACTGTTGGTGCCACTCTCAGATCTGAAGGACACCAAAGTCTTCCCCTGGCTCTGTCCCAGGGAGAGGGGCTGAGCAGTCAGGTCCTGGAAGAGGGGTGGAGCTCTCAGTGAGGGCAGCACAGAGGTTGAGGCAGCTGCTGTCTGCCCTCGTTCCCTTCTTTGAGATCTTTGTTCTCATTTCCTGCCAGGCAGCCCGTTCAACAAGGTGGAACTGAGGCTGCCTCGTCAGGAAAGAGGCCTTTCGACCTTGGACCCAATAGGATGTCCATTTAGTCCAGGGGAAACAGACCTGCACTTGGGAAGAATTTTTTCTCCTTGGCCCATCTTACTGGGCCACATCCAGCCGTGACACTGACCAGATCTCCGGGGCTAAGGTAAACCAATGGCTCAGTTCAGGGAGAGGACCCAGCAGGACTCCCAGGCTTTTGAACTCAGAGCTGAAAACCAAGCAGACCTATTAAGCTTCACCATCGACAAGTGGCCCAGCCTGGTTTACCAGGCAGGAGGCCGCACAGGCACTGGGGCCAAAGCTACCTTGCAATAGGGCGTTGACACCACCACCCTCTTGCTACAGGCACACGATCCAGGAACCCGCAGCACTGAGTGACAGCTGGTCAAGGAGTCACCTCCTGACCAAATCTCCTCCCGCCCAGATGCATGGCTAGTTAAGCATGTATTCACTCTGTGCAAGGAGACTTCACATTCATATTTATTATCCACGTATTAGTACACTAATGTCCCACATTATCCTAATTCACTACCTCACTTAATTCTTACAACAACCTAATGTGATAGGTGTTACGACTGTTAGCCCCATTTTCTAGATGATGAAACAAGACTGCAAAAGGTTGAATAACTTGCCCGAGATCACTCAGTCAGGTAGTGATACAAGCCGGACTTGAATACAGGCCTCTCAGATTCCAGAGCCCGAGCTTCTCTCTACTGCACTGCACGTATGGCCTCTGCACCCAGGGCCAAGACATCTGACGTCAGCTTCTCATTCTGGCATAGAGCGTGGGGGTGTATGCCTCTTCTCTAGGAGAGACAGTCACAGCAGAACTCACCTTTGCTGTGTGCTGTAAACCAAACCCTTCGCTGCTGGACAATAGGACAGTCGAGGCAGCAATGGAGAATGGAGAGAAAATGGATGACTGGGATACAGTTGAGTCGAGACGTGCACAGGTTGGTGAGGATGAGGGAGAAATCTTGGGTCCCTGGGATGTTTGAAAAGCAGCAACTAAGAAATGACCTGATAGCTATTTGGAGAATCCACGTTATGTGGAAAATAAAATCTGCAGGGTTGTTGCTTTTGATACATTACCATTGTCTACTTTTTAACCTCATATAACCTACACTTAAAAAGAAACAATGGGCTTTCTAAGTTTACACCTATCTGTTGTGGGTTTTCTGTACTAGCCTTATCTTCTTCCATTTTTTTTTTTCATTTCCAGCATCTTAGCAATTCTGTGACTCCCAGTCCCCAGATATCCACACCTCTGTCCCACCGCGAACACCGTGGCCAGATCATGTGTCCTACACTCTGACTTGGGTCATATCACTACTCTGCTAGAAAAGGGGAAAGGATTGTAATGGCTCCCTGATGCTTTTATCCTTAGCCTGGAACTCGGAGCCCTGTGTATTCTGGTCTTAACCAACTTTGACAAGCTTATTTCTACCACAGTACTGATCCTATACCTGGACCAATCTAGACGGCTCTCCCTCCTGCAAACACACTGAGCTGTTCCTCCCACCCAGCTCCACGATACCCCAGCCAAGCTCAGAACACAACTTTCATAAAAGAAAGGATCTTGTCCTGTCCTCTGCTGCGTCCTCATACTCAGAACTAGGCCTGGCGCTTGGCAAGGGTTCAGTGGTATTTTTCTTTTGAGTAAGTAAGTGAAATGGGCCATATCTTCTGATCAAAAAACTCTTTGTCCATATCTTTAGTTCTGAAAATCCTACTGGCTCAGTAGGCACTGTGGCATTTTTTGAAAGCATGGCATCAAAATTCCTTGGCATACCTCCATGGACGGCTGTCGTCTACTTCCCTCCCCATTGACTCAGGGCTCTGGGATTTTTCGACAAATAAAATACGCAGAAGTGACACTGCAATGGTTATAAAAATGTGCCCACCAAATGCTTTGGTATTCCTCCCTGGGGGTGGAACCTAGTTCCTTCCCCTGGAGTGTGGGCTGGAAAGAGTAACTTGCTTCTAGTCACTAAAGCAGAAGTGACAGTGTGTGACCTTAAAGACTAAATCCGAACAATGTGTTGTGGCTTCTATCTTGTTTGCTCTCACTCGCTCTCTCTCTCTCAGGTCACTCACTCTGGGGGAACCAGCTGCCACGCTGTGAGTGGTCCTATGGCACAGCTCTTGTGGCAAGAAACTGAAGCCTTCTGTTAATACCCACACGAATGAGTTGGGAAACTGCTCTTGCAGCCCTGGCCAAGCCTTGCGATGACTGCAGCCCCATGACATGCCTTGAGAGCAACTTTGTGAAACCCTGAGCCAGAACCCCCCAGCTAAGTCACTCTGGACTCCTGACTCTCCAAGACTATGGGCAATAATAAAGATTTGTTGTTTCAAGGTCTGAAGTTTTGGGGTCATTTATCATCTATTATACATTAATAGAGATGCATGCCAGTTTCTGAGTCCAGGCCTTAAGAAATAAGAAATTTCCATTTCTTATGGAGTCCCTTGGGACACTCACTCTTGGAACCTGGCAGCCATGTTGTAAGGAAGCCAAGCCGCCTTTAGAGCAGCCCACACAGAGAGCAACCAATAGCCAGACCATATGTGTGCACTGTCTTGGAAGTGGATCCTCCAGTCCTCACTGTCTCTACCAAGCCCTGCCCAAATTGTAGATTCATGGGCAAAATAAATGATTGGTGATATTTTAAGCTAAGTCTTGAGCTGGCTCATTATGCAGCAATAGATAATATAAAAACAGATTTTGGTATCTGGATATGGGGTGCTGTTGTATGTAACAAAACTCTAAAATCTGAGGCATTGGCTTTGGGACTAGGTAGTAGGCAGAGGCCTAACAGACATCTGTGAAGGCCAAGAGGAAAGTAAGAAAAATAGTATTGGAAGCTGGAGGAAAGAGGAAACTTGTAACAGCAAAACATCACTCTGTTATCAACTGAGGTAATACAGAAAAGGGTTCCTAATAATTTCAATTAGATATCCAAGGAGATTTTCAGGCAGAACATAGAAGGGCCTACTGGCTTCTTGTCACTGCCTATGACACAATGCAAGAGAAGAGAGATGAATTAAAGAATAAACTGTTAAATATAAAGGAGCTATAGAACTTGCTGGGTTTAAAAATAAAACTATCTTTCATTCCCAGTCTCCGCAGATGGTCAATGATTCTCAAATTAAGAAAGAGCTTCAGGCCATAGATCAAATCCAGGATAGGTCTATAAATCTAAGACAGTGAGTCATAGAAACTTTAGGACATAGAAAAGACCCGCTAAGAATCTTAAGGGCATCTCTAGGATCCTCTCCATTCAATAGGGCTTCTAAGAATCTCTAGGCCATTGTCCCTTGGTATTCTCAAAGAAAGCCCAAAATAGAGAAGGGCTTCTCTTGGAGAGGCTATTCATTGTGGGTTTTGTCTAATGGAATGAGGGTTTGCCATTCTAAAGCTACTGAAATAGGAGAAAATAGAAATAGCCTTGCATGCAGAAGTTGCAAAAGCATGATGACCACTCTGCCACCAGTGTTACACACAGGGACAGCCTATTGATGGAAAGTCTCACTCGCCCAAAGAGTAATTGGAAAATAATGAGGTCAAGAGACTAGTTCCCATCACGGTCACCTCAGGTCATCCTTCAGCAGATCGGGCCTCACCAATTTGCTCAGCTGATCAAAGAGTTAAAACAGAACACCCCGGGTTCCACATGCAATATACCATCTTAAGAACTTTCCCTGGGATTCTAAGATTATCCACA
The DNA here is from genome assembly GCA_963575035.1 of Avahi laniger. NCBI lineage: Eukaryota > Metazoa > Chordata > Mammalia > Primates > Indriidae > Avahi > Avahi laniger. The sequence continues at coordinate 82,696 of CAUYSK010049498.1, forward strand.
TTGGAGCGAGGATATCTCTGCTGTCTGAATTAAACATCTCCTCCCTTGGGCTTAATAGAGACTCAGCCACCTGTATTTCTGGGAAAGATATATTGATTAAGAAAGGCAAAAACCCTAACTCAGAAGCAAGATTGTGTTCAATCTTCTTTTTTTCTCTTAGCAAATGAGGCCATAACTCCAAGTAAATGGCATGTGAAGCTGTTAAGAGCCAAACCTAGCCATTCGCACTGTGATGTTCTACGGGTTGTAAATAACACGCGTGACTGCACCGGGGACCAAATTGCTCGTTAGCTGCCAACATTAGCTGTTTAATGATCTGAGGAGCAGAAGCTGCCAATTACTGTATTCCTTCTTAAAATACCATTTAAAACCCATATGTAATCATTATACTTTTTTGTTAAATTTTTATGATTCTTCTGAAGCTGATGAGCTGTGGGTTCACCCAATCTATAAGATTCAGAGAACTCTTTGAAGCCATCATTACATAACTGGGGTAAAAATCCACATATCCCACACCGAGCCGGTCTGGACTGTATTCCCTGATGTGCCCCTGCTTAGCTAATTGAGCGAATTGAACCAAAGTACACAGTCCACAGCCTCAGTTTCTCCTTCTGTTCATTGGGATAACAGTCTCCCTCCCACCTACTGTTGTGGGTACAGTCTCTCTCCCACCTAGCTAATGTGAAAATAAAATAAACTAACAAATACAGAGGAATGTTGGAAAGCAATATTCAGATGATAGGGTAAGATACTGTTTTTAGAGACTTGTAAAGCTACTGATTAATGGAAAAAGATATCCCTCCATAACTGCCAGAGTAGGGAGGGACTATGATCTTTTGAGAATTCTCCAAGTTTTGTGACTAGATGTTTACACTGAGTGCCTCCATTTGTGTCATGTTATCATCCACCCCCTGTAGGAAGAGATGGCTCCAATAGTCCTCACTGAGCAAGTACAGGTTCCGGTGCCCTCTACACACCTGCTAGAATCATGTGACACACAGAGTACACTTAGTCTCTAAACTCTTCAAGAAACACAAACTGGAAGTCCAAAATCTGATACCTACATAAACAACTTGTGCTATCTTATGTGTGCATATGTGTTTAAGACTCTTATCCATCCCTTTGTAAGGAAATCATGCTGCCTGTGTATTCCTTGGGTTTTAGTGAAACTCCCAGAAAAGCTCTGAGATGCTTGAGGATGACATAACAGCAACGGTGGCGCCTTAACGGAGGACAGAACAGGAGGACAGAACATGATGCGGTGGTTGTCATCACTTCAGTCTGACCACTTCAGCTGTGCCTCTGTCCCCAGTTACCTGATACAGCGAGCATTTTGGCTTCAAGCAATGCCGGGAGCCGGGTTTCAATGTCGTTAACTTCCTTCCTCAGAGTGCTGCAGAGTCTCTCACCCATACACACCTAGACGGAGAGAAACAGCCAGGAGTCGTCATTTACTCAGCGAAAAACCAGAAGGCAATGGGGCTGCCAGGCCAGAGATTTCTGCATTTATAAGTAGTTAAGAGGGATAATAAAGAGTAATCAGAGGAGAGTGTTTAAAAAGCAAGTAATGGAAAAAGAAAGAAAGAAAAATAAGAAGGCAGACAGGCATTGGCATATTCCAAGCATAGGTCCTGTGTCCTTTCTCCACACTCAGGCACAAAACCGATGAGCCAGCACAACAGAGCAACCCCAAACTAAAACTTCATTGCTTTTGCCTTGTCCCTTCTCGGGGCCTTTGCTCTCTACTCCTTCTGTCCAAAACGCTCTTGTTCCAGGTGGTGTGGCGCACTCACATCCTCAGGGCTCTCTGCTTAATCACTGCCTGGGACAAAAGGCCTTGCTGATCACCTACCCAAAACAGCAACCTCCCTGTCCCTCCCCCCTTTGATGTTTTTCCAGGGCATCCTTCCCAGCTGACACACCTCTGGGACATTCCTTTGTGTTTACAGTCCTCTCTACTAGGACACGAGCTCTCTGTGAGCAGGGACCTTGTTCCGCACCAGGCACATAGTGGGCAGTAATGAAGATAAGGCCATCTAGATGAAGGTGAGAGCTTCAGGCTAAATTTAACTACTAGGAGACACTATCTAGGAAACTTTGAGGACAGATAGATACTTGCTGGTGAGTTAGATATGAAAAATAGACAAGTAACTCTTAGTGAGGTTTAAGGGTTTTTATCATTGATTTTCCCATGATACTCCAAACACTTCCTACGTTTTTCTTTGATTTTTCAAAAATAGCAAAAATCTTAAATCTCAATGTCTTTTTCCAAATGCCTTCAGATTATCTTTCATTTTGATGGAGGCTAAAACATCACGTTTTTTTTCTCTCATTTAAGACTAAAATTTCATATTCAAATGTTGTCTATACTCAGATTACTGAGCTATCTTGAAAAATTTCCAGCTCAATGAAAGCACAGAGCATGGATTTAATAAGAATGAATATATATGTGGAGATATTTGGGGGTTGTCCACAAAAGATGTTACCTAGAAGCACCACTCTTTTCTTGCCAAAAACCTGAGATTCCATTCAAAACTAAAATTAACCCAGTTGGAATCACAGAGCCCAGAGAAAATATAGTTTCCCAGAAGAATCTAGGTCTTCCTGGAGATTATCAGTTTGAATTGTTTTGTTTATCTCAGACTGAATTAAGATTATTTTTGGAGTCAAAGCAGACTTGCTCCTCCTTCCTAAAATACTCCACTATCTTTCTCATGAGTTTCCATGTGTTCTTTTCCATTCAGAGGCTGTAATTTTCCAACCTCTCTTTATAAAGCTCATTTTCTGGATGAAGACAATGGTTTGGCAGCCTCCGAACCAAAGCCTGCACCAGTAGTCTTGCGCATCCACACATCCATAATCATTAATTTTGAGACCCTCTCAACGGCCCTGAAATTTGTCAGGAAGTCAGAACCAGAGTTAAAAGGAAGATGTCCCAGACACTTTCCCTCAGCACGAAGCCTCTGGTCGGCTGAATGCCCAGTGACTGGCACATCCCATCCGATCCATTTAAGAATGTCATCGGAAGTCCAGGGACATTTCCATTAACTCTATAACACCAGCCATAATTCTTATGTCTCATCCAATCTATGTCCAATATTTCTGATTTTACTTAACAGTATATCTGTTAATCATAATTGGGTCAGTTTCTCCTTTGTTGAGCAAATCTATCCTTCAAGCTGTCACTATTAATACGAAACAACCTCTCTGAATCTTCTTATTAAATTGCAATGTCCATTCTTTTAGGCTCTGCTGGATATAATCTAATATCACCAATCTCCAGATATTCTATCTATTTCCAACTATTTCTTTCACCTCATTTATCCCTTAATTACCTTTGGTTTGGGTAACCCACAAGAGTCAAAGGAACGTAATGAGTGCAATGAAGGTTCCATCTCCCTGTCTGAGGGAGGAACCTAAACAGTATCTAGTGTGTGCGGGTGTGTGGGTGTCTAACCCACTAGAGAAAGAAAACTGTGTCAAGCTGAGACTGTTACCTCACTGTCACCTGTAAATCTAGTGTAGAGTGGAGAAAAAAGGTGTTTTATGTGATGGGCAGTTTTGTTTTAATTCTCTATAGACTACTACAGGCCAAACACACACGAAGTCATGTATGTGTACACGTACATGTCCACCTACACACACACACACACATATACACACACCCCAGAAAATCTGCATCTCCTTTTTATTTACAAATAAAACTGGACCCTAAGGAACTCATTATCTAATGGAGCTGTTACATTTACATTTTTAAATCTAAGACATGAGCTCCTTAATTTTATGGAAAATCAAAGTAATCATAAGTTTCTGGCGAATGCATCAGGGAAAGTATGTGCAATGGTCTGAATGCTCATGCCCCCTGCCAACAAAGTTCACATGTTGAAATCCTCACTCCCAAGGTGATGATAGCAGAAGGTGGACCCTTTTGGAGGTGATTAGCTCATCAGAGTGGAGCTCTCATGAAGGGCGACTAGTGTCCTTATAAATAGGCCCCAGAAAGCTCTGTTGCCCTCCTTCTACCGTGTGAGAATACCCAGCCATGCTGGCACCCTCATTTCAGACTTCCAGCCTCCCAAATTGTGAGAAATTAATTGTTGTTGTTTATAACCCACCTAGTATTTTGTTATAGCAGCCCGAGTGGCCAAAGACAGTCTGCAAATCGTCTTTGTATTTAGCATTCAGGCAAATCCAAGATCTTTAACAGTGGTTGAAGCTTGTCAACAAATCCCAATACCGTGTATGTGTATATGTGTGTCCACAATATAAAATGTCATCAACACATACACGCATATAAGCACCATCTGTATTACATGATATGCACACCTGTATACTCACTGCAAGTGTATAGACTCATTCATATTATCTAGACAGTGTGTTCTGAAGATAATCAATGAACCCAAACCCAAGAGCATCCTCTCACCTTTTTATTCTACATAGAAATTAGGAAGCACCTAATAAATTTAAATGGCCCATATTTACAATAGAATATGTATGGGAAGGAAACATCTACCACCTCTTCCTTACCAAGAAGCTTTTGCCTGTCCCCACCACCCTACTGGCTCTACCCAAGGTCACAGTAACAGATGTTGACAGGGCTGTGAATACTAGTGGGCCATGTCACTGTGACTTATGGGACAGAAATTCAGGTCCCCCTCTAACATTTCCTCTCCTGCTTCATATAACAAAATTGGTAAACCAAGTGAGAGTCTCCTATACCCCTGCAGTTGGACAGGAGGAAAGATCTCAGCTTCAGCCAACATAGTATTCTAAGATGCGGATTCTAGGGAGGTGGAAGAGGAGATATAAAAGCCCAGCCCCTGCACAGCCCATCACCTGGGCTTTGTGCCTGGGCACTCAGGTCCTGGCACTGCTCTTAGCCTCATCCTGCTCACCATCTTTGGGTGAACATTTGTAGGATGCTCTCAGGATGGCAAAGCAGGTGTCGAGCCTTCCCGGTTCCCTGGTCCTAATGACGTGTTATGAATATCACTTGTTCCTAACAGGAAGCTCTCCTTGTATGCAAGGTATAACGACCCACCAACCTGCTACTGTGTCAGCAAAATCATTAGGTGTCATTTTCAGAAATGAATTCGATAAAAAAAAAAAAAATGAAAAAGGGCTAGAGTAACGGCAGACATTTTTGTCAATGACACACCCCCAATTCCAGCTTAGCGGCAGTAATAGCAAGACCCTTATCACGTTTCCTGATCGAGGGCCCAAGGCTTTCTCTCCCTGGGCATAGAGACAAGAAGAACTCCCTTCCAGGCCAGCAGGCTCTCCTCCGCTACTTTGCTTTCTGCTCAGCAACTGTCCTTTTTATACTGACCCATCTTATAACCACTTCTGGTTCCCAGACTACTGCACATAATTAATGATTCATACCCAGTTCTCTGCCACAACAGCAGTAATTCACAGAGTAATTGATCCTGCTCCTCCGTCTGCCAATGGCTCGGTCAGGTATAATCACGTAGGTAGGGAAGGGCTTTTGTTTGTAAACTGTGGTTATCCTAACTAACTAGGACATTGACTATTTAATTTAATTGACCATGTGCTCTCAGGGGATAATGAAGAAATGTTCTGTCTCTACACAAACCAAGGTCTTGATATGGCAACATAAACAGCCGACAAAGTAGGCAAAATGATTCTCAAGCCAAATGAAAAACTTTATAAGACAAGAAACAATCACCTACTATGCTGTTTCCACTTATGAAGAACCTGAACATTGCCCTCCTGGGAGCAAAAGTAATTAATTTCTCAGATTACTCCCATCCTGAAGGCCTTTATAAGCAAAGGCATTCAATATGCATAGCAACAGTTCTTCTCCCATCCCCAAATTGACAGCTCCTTCTGAAGCAAGGGCCGAACCCGTCCATTTCTGGGGGACCACAAATCAAGACCTCTGCCGCGATAGCAGCCCTCCCCTGGCTCATTGCTGGGTTTGCAAAATGGCTTGGCAAAGTCTATGTTTCTTCCAGAGTCTATCGGGGTGGGGAACCTGTGGCCTGCTGATTTCAAGATTGTTCTTTTTTAAGCACCAAAGGAGGCAAGAAAAGCTTCATCTTTCTCTGCTGCACTCCTTTTAATAAAAGGATTTGTTCTGTAAAATTTAGATTCATCAAAAGGTTGCACTTAAGGACCTAGAAAGCCACATGTGGCCTTAAGGCTACAAGTTCATGTGAAATTAAGTCAAAAGAAAACTTTATAGACTTCTTTGGAAAATGGAAGTATAAAAGTACTTACCTTAGTAGTGATTTCTTTAAGTGACAAGTTGAGGGATTTCACTCTTTCTTGGAGGCTGGAAGAATTAAAAAAAGGAGGTTGGTATGGCTGGTAACCACAGTTTGATACCACTACGTTCAGGAACTCTGCAAACAGTGACCCTTCCATTGGCTAGACGGCCGAAGGAGAGCAGGAAGAAAGACGATGCCAGACTGGTTCCATTTGACTGCGGAATTATATGCTGCTGGGAAGCTTGTCTTTCCTCCCTAATTATGCCTTACTTAGGCTAGTATTAGAATCTATTATGATCCCAGAGTGCACATCTACTGATAATGGGAAGAACAACTCAGATGTGCTCCTGGCAGCAAAGGATTAAAATTTGCATTCCTATAACCACCTTCCTAGAAGGATAGCCTAACAGAGGATGGGGGCTCACTGGCAGGGAAACGAATGGTATCTATTTGGATCTACTACGCAATTCTACAAATCTGTACCGAGTGCCTTCCACATTTAGTATTGACACAGAGCATAGATGATACACACACACACACACACACACACACATATATACACATACATGAAGTATGTCTGACAATAGCACCCCCTTAGGCTTTTCCTGCTTCTATTTTCTTCTTAGCACTTTTCACCTTGACATATTCATCTATTCATGTAGTTTCTCCTTTTCTCCCATTGGAATATAAGTTCCTGGTGGGCAGTGACTAGCTGTCGTGTTCACACCTGTATCCCCAGTGCTTAAAACAATTTCTAGAGTTTCTTAGTAGGCACTTGGTCATTATTGGCAGAATGAATGAATCAATGGAACTAAGGCTCAGATCTTATTCTCAAGGTTGTTCCCTAGTAGAAAAGAAATCATGAAGGCAATCAACTATAATATAAAGCAAGAGGAAAAGATTACTAGAAGGGGAATAGAAACCCCACGCTAGGAGAAAACTGCCACATAAAAACTGTCACAAGGCAGAATGTTGTCTGTCTTGAGCAATGGAGACAATAACTTGTGGAGCAATTTAGAAACTAGTGGATTGGTAGAGAAAGCTTATCGGAAGAGGTGAAAATTGAACCGGGCCTCAAAGAAGAAAAACGAGGGCAAATGAAATTCCAGGGAGAAGATGAATCTAACTGGACCCAGTGGTTCACACACGTGAGCTGTGAAAGATAAATGGGGAGATGATCATTCCTGGTGGGGAAGGAGAGGGAAGGATGAGGTAGGGGCCTATCTGTAGCCGTAATGCTTGTTTATTTATTTAGGGAAAGAGAATAAAAGTAAATTTGGGGAAAATGCTAATATTTGTTTAATCTCAGTGGGTAAATGAGTATCTATTATATTTTTCAACATGTTTGAAATATTTACAATTAAAATAATTTTTAAAGGAATATCGAGGACAAGCCCTAGTTAGCATTAAATACTAACATAAGGAATTTTGAGCTTTATCCAACAAACAATGGGAAATTGTTCAGTTTTTGAGCAGGAGAGCAATAGGAAAGAAATGTCTTAGTTTTTGGAAAATTAGTTATGCAGCACTGTGAGAGATGATTTGGAGGAAGAAAGTCTGAACGTGACAAAACTAGGCAGGCCCCGTCAGCAGTCAGCTGGTCTTAAGGTCCAGGGCCTTGCACAGGACGAATGAAGGAGGCCAGGAAGGAAGGGGGGGGGGGGGGCAGGTCTTTGATTACGTCGATGCAAAAAGCAGTGAAAACATCCCATCTAGAGCTTTTCATGCATTCATGCATTCACAAACTGTCTTCCAATATCTGCTGGACATCCAGTAGGTTAGGGACCTAGAGCATAACAACTTGGTCTCTACCCTTAACCACCTGCTGCTAGCAAGGCAAGAAAGTGTTATAGGTGCTAGAAGAGGAGTGCTTACTGGATTAAACAGTGGTCTGCAAAAGGGGAAAGATGGAGATTCCTGAGGTATGTGCTGGGAGGGGAGAGGAGAGGGGTGCAGGGTGTCAGGAAAAGCTTCTGTAGCAGGGATTACAAAGTATTAGAACTAAGCTGCCGATCTGCTGATTTTTGTTGTTGTTTTTCAACTGTAGGAACTGTTTTTGGACATTATCACCTCCAACAACTTGTGATTTCTGAGTACAGGCAAACTTGTTTCGGTTGCAAATACCTGGGAACTGGTGCAGGTCCGTGCTAATCAATCATTCCCACTTTAGACCTACTTTCAACAGAGGAGGATCTGCCAGCTGAGCTGAGATAAACCCAAATGGAGGAAGAGAGAGTTGACAATGGGCAGAGCATGTGGCACCAGATTCTTCTTCTGAATTCAGGAGTCATCATCTGACAAAAACTAGTGTACTCAATATGGACACAGGGTAAAATAACATTCAGAATCCTGCCTGGAGAATTCTAGGCTCTGGCTGGCTGGAGATCAGATATTTTGAGAGCAAGTAAGTCTGAGTGTCACGTTGACATGGAGAACAGAGCCGATTAAACCAACTGGGATGCTGGGAAGTACAGAAGGTGTCCAACATGGGCCCCGACTGGCTCTGCCTCTGATTCTAGTAGCAGCACCAGCTTTGGGCTGCTAATGCCTGTTGTCCAGACTGAAAACCTTCCTTGGACAGAAATGTACTTTCCCCTGCTGGGCTCATGGGAGTCCATTCAACTAATAAATGGCTCACCACATTTAATCTATAAGAGCATTTAACAGTATTTTATAAATAGGTGTTCCCCATACACAGGAAGACTAGTTCATGCATTAACAATGAAGATAGATAGGTAGTAGGTCCTGTTACTGACACTGAAAATTTAGGTGACCAAAACAGTAGTGCCTTTAGCTAATGCCAAAAATACCAAATTTAAAAAATAGGTCAAGCACCATCTTTCCAGGGGTTGATGCAGTTCATAGGTCTTGGCTCATATCTGGCCTTACACTAGAAGGAAAATTAGTCTCCTCTCAAATATCCAAGTTAGAGGAAGGAGGCAGTGATGCAGATAATTGAAAGCATTGTTTCATATTTGATTTGAGTTATATATAATTAATTTAATTTATGGTATATTATTTTTGTAGTAGATTTACCTTCCTAATTATGTCTTGCTCAAGCTAATGTTAATATTAGTTCCATCCCTGGGGTATTCACAGATTAAAAGCATTTATGGAGGGACAGAAGAATATGAGTAATCTATATACTACACTAGTGGGTTTCGGGTTATTTTTAGCAGTAGAACTCTCTCAAACAAAAGTTTCCACAGAACTGTAATATGTACTACAGATAACAGGGGATCTGCTCGGATTGAAGTAGGTGTCTGACCTGGGATAGAAAGGTTGTCACATTATTCTACCTCACACACAATGCTACTGCCATCACACTGTGGTCCCCAAACCATAATTCCAGGAGCATGAATACAAATTGAAAACCAGCAAATCAGAACAGCTAAATGTTGATAGATAAGAGCTCAATGTACTTTCATGATTAAAAAGAATCCCTATGTTTCCTTTACACTTGCATATTGTTCATAACGAATAAGAACTATCCTCTCAGATCACATCACACTGTATCTTGGAAACACGTTAAGTTGTCCCCACAAAGTAGCACATATGCTTTATGAAACATATCATACCTAACCTACTCAAATGAATATCTTCATTGAAAGCAGCTTCCCTGTGAATAAGAGTCCAACATTTACTGAACACTTACTATGTACCAGGCGCTCTTCCTGATTCTTCACTTAGATGAGCATTTTAAATTCTTATTATAACTCTGTGAAGTAGGGACTATAAATATCCACATTTTCAGACAAGAAAACTTAGCCAAAGAGACTAAGAGAGATTTAAGTAACTTTTCCAGGATTAGCCAGCTGGTAACTAGGGGAGTTTCAATGATAACCCAGACAGTCAAGCTATCCACTCTCTTAACCACTAAACTATACTAAACTACCTCTCCTAGAAGCTGTGTACTTATTTGAAAGGTACTGTCATTCTTCAGACTGATCTTCGGAATTCTATTTTAGAATTGTGTTAAAATATGCAATACAATCAATGTCATTATTTGTAAATACACATTGTGCTTTACTCACAAACTGGTGTTCAAATCATATGTCCAAAATTCACCTTCGACAAATGAAACCCTAGAAACGTTGAGGCTAGTGACATGCATGTGCTTCAGAGAAAGCCCATCAGTGGCAGATGGACCTGGGAATTGCAGCAGCAAAGAAAATTGAATATAAAGGGGCCCGTTACAGGATGAATTGTGTCCCCTCAAAATTCACAGCTTGAAGTTCTATCCCCAGGACCTCAGAATGTGACTGTATTTGAAGACAGGGCTTTTAAAGAGGTAACTACGTTAAAATAAAGTCATGAAGGTGGGCCTTAATCCAGTCTGATTGGTGTCCTTATAAGAAGAGGAGATCAGGACACAGACACACAGAGCGAAGACCATGTGAGGACACAGGGGAAGACGGCCGTCCGCAAGCCCAGGAGAGAGGCCTCTGAAGAAACCAACCCTGCTGACACCTTGATCTCAGTCTTCCAGCCTCCAGAAATTGTGCGAAAATAAATTTCTGTTGTTTAAGCCCCCCAGTCTGTGATGTCTTGTTACAGCAGCCCTAGCAAATTAATGCATGTGGAATTTTCCATTTCTAATAGTATGTTTAATTGTATGTGTTATTAAGATCCTACATGATTGGTGCTCCACGGTCCAAAAAAAAAAAAGTTGCTACTTTGTGTGCCAGCAGCGAGTCAGCAGAAGCCATGGCAGCTCTTTTATCGGCTTCAGACTGACAGACTTGCTTCATGGAAATCCGCCCAACTGGGAAACTGAGGGCAGCTGCAACAACGTGATGTGTGCAGAATGCAGACCTTCTTGTCTGCAGCTTAGAAGCCGAGCATTCTACATGGTGGTCATAAGAAAATTTTGTGTGAGAATGTCTTTGAGTTAAAAAAAAAATGATTATGGGATCCTTGGATTAGTACAGGAGCTCACAACTGCCTTACCATCAAGTTAGGAATGAAAGAGCCTCCCTTAAATATTGCTCCTACAATATTGCAAAAAGAATGCTATTACTGATGTCAAAAATATCAGTAATAAAAATTCAATTTGGAGAGGGACAGATTGCTTTTTAGCAATAATTAGAAGAGAAAATGGAATTTAAGTCAATCACAGTCACTAATTTAGATAGTACAAGCCAAGACTTGGTTAAGGGCCACAATGAGACATTTACGCAGGAGAATATAGCCAGGCAATTTTGATTCAATGAGTGAGAAGCAGTTCCAAGGGTAACTGGTCCCACCAAAGAACCATCTCTACTGCTACTACCCTGGTGCGAGCCCTGGGCACCTCTCCTCTGAAATGCTGAACAGCCTCTGAACCGTTCTGTTTTTACCCTCTCCCCTCCACAGTCTATACTCAAGACTGTCGCCAGGGTGAGTGTTCACAAACATGTCAGATAAAATGTCATAAAGCCCTGTTCCATCACACCTGGGTCAAGCTAAGTCCACAAGAACCAGCAAGGCCCGTCTCCCACTCTGTTTCTGACCACCTCTCCTACAACTCCCTCCTTTGCTCACTCCACCCTGACCACAGAGGCTTCTTGAACAGCTCCTTGAATCTGCCATGGCTGGCACAGGCCCCTCTAACTGGACGCTGTGCCCCAGCACACATGCTGGCCCAACTCCCTCCCCGCTGCAAGGCCTTGCTCACGTCTGAGCCTCCCCGTGAGGCTGGCCTGACCACTCCATCTCAAACTGCAAATCACACAACCTCTCCTGTTCCTCCCCTGAATCGTGTTCATTACCTACTAACCTACCTTATAATTTACTTATTTATTATGTTTATTATTCATTTCTGCCTTTTCCCACTAGAAAGAAAGCTCCCTGAAGGTAGGTGTTGTTTAGAGAATGACTGGGCACACAGTGGGTACTTAATCAATACCTACTTAATGAATGATGTTCACATTCTTGTCTTCTCTCTCAGCAATGAGCAGCGTGCGGTAGGGTGGAGCCTCCTCAGCTCTATCAGAGGCGCACACAAGCACAGTGTGGTGAGCAGCTCCATCTCCATCCCCACCTCCGCCACTGCCCAGCACCAGTGGGGATTGAAGCTGTAGCTGCTTGTGATTATACGGCTAGGGGTAGGGGTTTGCATGAGAGGGGAAAAAAGAGGTTAAAAATTTGGAGTCAATTCATGAGGCCTTCTCTCCTCTTTCTAAATTCCATCTCCTAGAAGTCCTGCTCTCTTTGGCTTACCTTTGCTGGATGGTGTCTTTTCACAGACTGTATTATGGGTTCAATTGTGTTCCCCTCCAAATTCATATGTTGAAATTCTAACTCTCCATACCTCAGAATGTGACTGTATTTGGAAATAGGTTAAGATGAGCCCGACTCCAACATGACTGGTGTCCTTATAAAGGAGGAAAATTTGGATTTACAGACATGCATAGAGCAGAGACAATGTGAAAAGACACAGGAAAAAATGCCACCTACAAACCAAGGAGAGAGGCCTGGTACAAATCCTCCCATAAAAGCCCTCAGAAGGAACCAGCCCTGCTGACACCTTGATTCTTGGACTTCTGGCCACGATAAATTTGTGTTCAAGCCACCTGGCTGTGGTGCTACTTTGTTATGGCAGCAAACTAATACTGACTGGCATTGGAAGGGAGGCCTGTGCAGGGCCATTATTGCTCCCCTTGGACTGGTAAGAGCTGGGAGGCTGGGAGTTTTAGAAGTCTGGGCAAAGGGCATCTGAAGGTCTCAGCCAAGAGCCCACCTCTAGCCGGCGCCAAATGAGTCCTCACTGCAGACATGCTGCCAAGGCCAGAGAATGGCTCCTAAAATTCCGAGCAATTGTTCTGAGAGTGCCTTGTGTTCCCCAAAGTTCACATGTTGGAAACTTAGCCCCCAGGACAACAGTGTTGAAAGGTGAAACATTTAAGAGATCATTTGTTCATGAGGGCTCTGTCTTCAGGAATGGATTAATGCCACCATCATGACAGTAGGTTAATTATCATGAAAGTGGGCTCCTGATAAAAGGATGAGTTTGTCCCCCTTCCCTTTTCTCTTTCTCTCTTTCTCTCTCTCTCTCTCTCCTTGTGCCTTCTGCCATGGGATGATGCAGCAAGAAGGTCATTGTCAGATGCCTGATGTGGCCCCTTGACTTTGGACTTCCCAGCCTCCAGAACTATAAGAAATAAACCTCTGTTCTTTATAAATTACCCAGTCTGTGGCATTTTGTTATAGCAACACAAAATGGACTATGACAGCTGAATTAGGCATCTGTTTGGTCAAAGAATCCCATGCCCCAATCAAATAGCAACTAACAACTGTTTACTCCCTGTTTCTCCAGATCCTGTCACATAGGGAGACCTATCTCAAGAGCCTTATAACAAACTTGAATCCGCACCCTCTCTTAGTAATATCTCCGATACTCCTCCTATATCCAGGTGAGAGGGCTCCTTCTCTTGACCCTACTATGTTAGAGGGCCCTGCCCCATCCTCCTTATGCTCAGTGGGAATCACCTATGGGACCGAAGGTACACGCTCACCCAGAGCTGGTACAGGCAACCAAGACCAGAAGTGCCTTCCCGAAGAGCTGGGCACCTGCATCCTGCCAGGGCCTCCTCTCAGGGCACTGTTCCCTAGCTGGACTGTGCTGCCATAGGCATAGGCCCAAGCAGAGGCTACTCTGAAGGGTCAAGATGCAGCTGGGACACACAGGCTGGTGTCCAGATGGAAAACCCATCATGGTGTGGGACAGCACCGGGGCAGGAAGACAAGGCAAACAGTTCCATTTGTCCCCTTGCTCTGGGATTCAGTGTCAGGCAGGCCTGAATGGACTCCTTTAGTGTTATGCCCAAGAGAAACTACCTCTCATCCCATGTGCTCTTCTGTAGTTCATTAACACTTTCTCCTACCACCCGTAACCCAGCCATGACCGCCCCCAGCACCAGACGCCAAGAGGCAAGGTCTTAGCCCCCAGCATTAGACTCAAGACCACTACTCACTGTCCCAAAGATGAGCCTGTGAAGAACAAATTCTGTTCCTACTCTTATCTGGACCTCTGCTGCAAAGGAATATTAGTGAATCTCAGAGAATGACACCACCAGCCCACTAACTTTCTGCAAGACTTTGACCAAGTCTATCTTCTTGCCTGTGTGTATGTGGCTTAATGCTGATGTCTCCTTTCAGCAAAAAGCAGCAGGAAAGGAGGAATATCAATTGCATCTCCAAACAGCCTTCTTGCTCCCCTCTACCTCCTCCCATTCCCTGTTCCATCCCGTTTCTTGTTTAGTAAAAATCAGTTTAAGAAATGAGAGATTGTTACTGATGCAAACTAAAAATGACAGAAAGAACAAAGGACAGCTGTCTTAACATGGGCACTACTTAGGCCTTGAATTAAAAAAAAAAAAAAAAAACAGGACTCCGCTGACATTAACAACCTGGCCAATTACCTCTCTGTCCTCTCGCCTTCTGTCAGAGGACAGGCGGATAAGAAAGTGACAGCAGTAACAGCTTTAGGAAGTGCAGGTTTATCTACTTGGCCTTTTTCCTTCCTTGGACCCTTTTATTCTCGCAGTTGATAATGTCACATGGCACCAGTGGGACATCCATGGGGCACAGATGACAAAAATGCCACGAATTTCCTCTAGACTTCAGATGGTCTCATAAAGGCACGACAGAGCGCACGTATTCACCAAGAGTGAGCCATCCTACATAGCTGTAAAAATGACTAGAGCTGGTCATCTGAGACCTTTACTCTTAGGAGAGGAAGGGTGGTGCAGTGGAGAGAGATTTGTACTGAAAGGTAAATGCGCTGATACCTCTGCTGGCCATCCTTGCCCCCCTTGGTGAAGGACGTCACCTCTTTCCAGTTCAGTGATGGCCAAAGCCAGACAGTGTGCTGGACCCAAGATGAACACTCATGTTCACGCGCATCAAATAGCTCATCTTTCCGAGATCTTGAGAGGAATGAAGTATAGAAAGATTATTTTAAAAATCATTCAGACCAAACCATACCTGTATCACAGTAAAAGAATAGGGATCTGACACAAATTGAGCACACACCTTTTTAACTAGGACAAAGTAAACATATTTGAAGTTTTTCTCTCTGGCCCAGGCAAAGGAGAGTAAGTGAAAAAAACCAAAGCAAAATAGGTCAGGGAAATACCTGAACGTGTAACCCTTTGATTCTTTCTCTGGATATAGATCACACGTATCTGTGACACACAACTGCACTGAATCTTTCTCTGAATTTCGAGGACCTTGTGTCCAAACTTTAGGATGCTACACTCTGTGACTCTCGAGTCCTTTTAGTAAAATCCAACTTACTAAGCAAGCTGAGAATGAGATGTCACATTTTATAAGACCATAAACTCTTCTCGATAAGATACAACGAAGGTAACTCATACAAGCACTCCCTGAAGAGATCACAGGAGAAGAGAGAGAGAGAGGAGAACATAAGGATTTCAAACCTCTTCTTGGAAAAGATTTCATGTGACTGAGGTGCTAATGCAAAGAGAGTGAACAGAGGAAGGGAGTGAGCCCTGATGCTGAGTTTGCTAGACTTGCTAAACTTTCAAACTTTTCCGATGTGAGTCCAGCACACACGTGCACGCTCTCGTCCCGCGCCATCCCTTGCCAATTCCCTGGCCCACTGGGAAGCTCAGCCTGACGTTACCAAGTCACAGCTTGCATCTAAGTCCAGTTCCGTCACAAACCACAGCTTTATTTTTAACTGATTAACTCGGTATTTGGCTTATCCAAATACTCCAACTGTTAATTCAAGCAGATCTTTTTTGGTGCCTCTCAAACAACTGTATTCCAAACTAAAATGAAAATTCATGTGTCAAAAGCATTTTGACTCACAAACGTTTGTCTGCAGGAGATTTCGGTTGTTTGATAAAGAAGAAATGAGAGCAGGAGTCAAAGACGTGAGTGGCCTTATGTTCAGATCATCACCGCTCTGCCTTCTACCCCTTCCTCCCAAGTTATTTCTTAAGACCTTTTTACATGCAGAAAGGAAGTAAGTTACTGGCCTTTTATTTTTTGGACACTGGTAATCAAGTGGGCTCCACCATTCAAACAAGATTTCAGTACTTGGACTCTAGGGCTTTTTTCCTCCTCCAAACTCCTGTGAGTTTAATCCTTAAAACACAGCAATTTGATCCAAGGGATAAATGATCCTGCCTTCAGGCTTATTCTCTTAACTGAGCCAAAGGCAGCTTCATATTTCCATTTCAATCACTGCTCCCCACTTAATTCCGATTATTTAATAAGCAATGCCCAATTGCTCCCATAAATTTTAAAGAAATACCCTGAACTGCTTGCATTTCTATTTAATGCTAATCTGTTAATACATATTGTTTCTCCTACATTTCTAAGCATGTATACTTTCCATGACCATGAAGTGTGCCAGAAAGGGTGCACTTTCTGCTCTGGAATCATTTTCAATTATCTGCCATCTGGCTAAGAACAAGCATATGCACAGCTCAAGTTTGCACAGACAATTTTAACCTTACATTTCTCTCTGGCATCATTCAAAATCTATTGACAAAGCAACAGATAAGCCTGATTTTTGAAACTGGGGGATAGTTCGATTTCATTTCCTAAAACCTTTCCATGAGTAAACTAAAGATGGACACACATTTTTGGATAAAGAATGCAAAAACAGACCATTGATGAACAAAATGAACAGCAGGAAAAAATCCAGTTGGCTGAACAACGTAACTGAATAAGGAATTCAAACACCAACATCAGTATGACTCAAAGAGGAAGCTGAGGAAATGTGTCAAACAGGAAGCACAAAACAGTAATGATAGTGAAAGTCACGATGAAGCCTTAGCAAAAATGATCCCTGCATGTAAAACACAGGGCTTCCCTGCAAGCATCTAAAGGAAACCTAAAGGTTCTGTCTGGCTCTGGTCAGGGTCATCCCTGCAGCCTAGCAATCAGCACAGGGGAAGACGTGCTCTTAACTGATTAGATTCCTAGCAAGCAATGAGCTCATTTTTCCAACCTAGACATATTCCTGGGTCACTGGAAAGGGGTCTGTCTGAGCAGAGCTGAATTACTGTCTGCTGGAAGATCCTTAAACCTCTGCGCTTCTCCCAGGGCTTCAGCTCAAGGATGAAGAAGAATTCAGTCTAGTGTATTAAATTAACATCTAAAAAGTTAACGCAGGAAATAGTAACATACAACTTACAAACAGGAAAGAATAAGAGAATTTGATACAGGAAACAGAAAATTGTAGAAAACACCTAAATTACAAAGAAATTAAGTATAGGATAGTTCTTAAGATGATAATAATGAAAACTAAAAATTGAAATTAAGCAGTAGAAAGACTTTTAAAATAGGCCACGTGCATTCATGTACGCAGAGTTGATCTGCAGCCACGATAGTAGACCAGCTAGCATTTTAAGATGACTATCTCCCATTTTTGAGAATTCATGGGGCTCCAGTTGAAAATAATCAATCTGATAACTAAATTATAAAAGAGGAATAAATGAGTCTATAAATTACAAGCCTCCGAAGAAGAGCTACCTAAATAATAATAGTAGACTCATGTTTGTTTTCTTCCTTGAAGACAACAAAGCACAGAGAATTTGTAAAATATTAAAATACATTATAAAATACATATCAACTTACTCATCTCCCTTGTTCTAAGTTTTTAAAAAATCATCATAAATTTCACTGCAGCACAAAATATTTTTTTAAAATTTGTAATTAAGATAGAATTCCTGCCTTGAGTTTCTCAGATACACTCAATGAAAACCAGAAATGAGGGCCCTGTTTTCTTGGGGACTCATGTTTCCTGGTGAGCAGCACCTGTACCCACCCAGCTAGGGGGTATTTTCTAATCTCTTCCTTCTTCTTCAACCCTTTTTTTTTTCTTCACCAAGCTGTAGTTTGCTAGACTTTTCTCATCGCCTATAATGACGACTTCCCAGGGAAATGGGAGGATAAAACGGCAAGTCGGGCTCCAAGCTCTGAGTAGTGGCTGCAGCGCAAGTCCGTTCAGGTCCGGGTTCTGGGCAGGCACAGCCTTTAGGGAAGAGCCGACCTGAGCACTGCAGCCTGCGGACGATCACAGTCTTCCCTGGGGACTTTGCAGGGGACCTTATTTTGGGGCTTTTAGGAACAGAATTATTGGGGGTTTTTTTTAAGCTGCTTATTTTAACCTATTTCATACCCTAAAGTGCAAAGCGTTCTAGAACCAGAAAGGACCTTCAGCATCATCTAGTTCAACCTTCATTCCATACATGAGTAAGTTCCCTAGCCCTGGGACCGGGCCTCGCGTTCCACCTGCTCTTCCTCTCTCACTCCTCTCTTTGGAACTGCTGACAGATCCCTCTGGCGTGAGAGACAGTGTCCTGCTTGGTCTCCCTGGGCTGCCTGTTTTTCGAGACCCCTTGGCTCTGATCCCTCTCAGGTGACACCAGGTGGTCTGTGGGCCACATAGATAACTATCCTTGGCCTGAAATGACATCCGTTTTTCCAGCCATGCTCTACTGGGCTGGACTTCTTCCCACTGCTTGACCAAGCACTCCACCCAAGAAGTGTCAACCACCTGTCTCCCCTGACCCAATCAAAAATTGGCCAAAGATGTCAGAACACGTGCCACTGTGTGAATTTAGACCCTCAGCAGCCTCATCTGCAAAATGGACTTAATACCATTATATTGCCCGATAGACCTTATAGGATTATTGTAAGCAAAAATGAGCATTTTGTAAACAAGAGAGATATTAAATTTAACATATGGGCATCATTAGCAATCTAACTAAGAATGACAGACAGGATAAATACCTGCAGGGGGTCCCAAACACTGCATGCTGCCTATGAAGCGAAGCCCAACTTCGGGGACCCATCAGTCTAGCATTGCTCACAAGCTACTGTCTCGCTGCATTCATTTTTTGGGTAAAAGTATTTATCTGCCTCATGAATTCCTGGGAAAAGCAAAACGTCTGCTTTTTCGAGAAAGGTAAAACAAGTCAGAATTTCCTGGAACAGCTGCCAAGCTCTCCTCTTCCTCCAGATGATTTGTAATGCCCTCGGTCCCATAAAGCCATTGTTTCTGGCAAACCAACCAGGTGGAAGCAAAGACAGAGAGGAGAGAAAGACAAAGCCCAGAAGTGGAGATTAAAGAACAGCAATCCCCACGATTGGAGAAGCAGCCCGGAGACCGCTGATGTGCCTCAGGGGCTTCTCTCTGCAGCCTTGGAGTTATCCCAGCATTATTCCAATATGCGCAGCCTCGCACAGTTCCCGAGGTGGGCAACTTAACAGGATGCCAGGCACACAGCTGCCTCCGTGCATCCCTCTTCGGGAACCTCTGCCGCGCTCCTCCCGGATGCAGGATCTGTTTTCCAATTCAGGCCTTGCTGCTTCACTGCGTCTCCTCACTCTAATGAGATACATATCTGAACAGAAAGTGGGATTATTGATTATTTTCCCCCCAGCCAATTGTGAGCTGTTGAATTTCGTTACTTCAAATCTCACTTGCAAGGAGGCTTGACACCAGCTGGGACTACGTATTGTGGAGCTGAGCGTGATGAGAATGGCACCCTGTAGGGTTGGTCCCCCTCTCTGGGGAGCCCTGGGTAGGTCAGCTAATTGGGGGTGGGGAGCTGCAGGCCTAGCTCCTCCCCAGCCCAGCGGCGCAGAG
Source organism: Avahi laniger (assembly GCA_963575035.1). Taxonomy (NCBI): domain Eukaryota; kingdom Metazoa; phylum Chordata; class Mammalia; order Primates; family Indriidae; genus Avahi; species Avahi laniger. Next base: position 102,541 of record CAUYSK010049498.1, read on the forward strand.
AGAAGCCCCAGCGGCCTATCACCAGTCTCCAAGCTGCTTCTCCACTCGTGACTGTTGTTCTTTAGCCTCCACTTCTGGGCTTTGTCTTTCTCTCTTCTCTGTCTTTCCAACCAAGGCCCAGCCAGCCCTGCTGTAACCAGGGGTTGAGTTTGTTTCACACTTTGTGTCAATGGTTTGTAAAAAGATGTGATATGTTTCTTCCAAATACACAACCAGAGACAATTCCTCCATGAGCTTCCAGAACACATTTCCCGTGAAGCATGAAAAATCCCGGGAGCTGAGGAATGAAGAATTCAACTATAGACAGACACGCACCAGGCGAGCATTTCTAAAGAATGTTAGCATCACACGCAGCCCTCCACGTCATCACGGCTGTTACTGCTGTAATTATCCCCACCCCACTTTACAGTTAGCCACACGCATGGTCCCAGGCCACGCTCCCCTGGTTTTCTGGGCACATAAAACCAACGAAAAGCCAGGGGAGGCTGAGCTGATGGCCCTGGAGAGAGATGAGCTGCAATTGCCACTCTCCTCAATTTATGCCAAATAAATAAACAGAACCTCATGCCCACATGCAGGGATGTGGCCCACAGAAAATCTCAGAAACTGTCACCTGCTCCCTGGATCCCTCGTCTTTTCACTCCTCCGTCTCTTCTACCCCCACAAGGAAATCCCATTGACGAGAGTGCGAGTGGAGTCGGCTGGGATGGGACGAGAAGGATGGAGTTAGTGCAGGCAGAGAATCAGGCTCACTAGGTAAAACCGTCCTACACCCCCTCATCAAAAGAAGCCATTAGGGAGAAAACAAGGAGTTTGTTTTAAAGCAGAGGGGTTGGAATCCCAGGGATGAAAGAAGCGCAAGTGAACACATCGATTAATTGGCTCCTGCCCCTTCACACAGCCCTGCTCTGTCAGCTTACACACTATGCAGTTCCTGATTCTGTAGGTGCGTAAAGTGTTCTCCTTTTGTTCACTGGAAGAAAACCATTTTTGTTGGCTCTGCTCAAACGGTAGCTATGATGTCTCTGAGAAGACCGCACTGCCCCTGCTCCTGCTAAGTTATTTGATCTAGAACGCAGACATTGGAAAATTCAAAGAGCTGAAAATTTACATTACAACACCCGGACAGAAAGCCACGAGGTCTCCTCGACCCCAGCACACACCCTTTACTTCTAGCCCATCTCTAACATTGGCCAGCAGATTCCCAAAAGCCACCATCAGAAATGACAGGCTCCATACAAGCCCACCGGTCCCTACCAGCGACACTACCAGAACTGTCATGTGCTATTAGGAAGTTTCTTTTCAAGCTCATATGTGGTTTACCCAGGAAAAGAAGCATATCCTTCCCTTTGCGCTCACATGTCAGTGAGTTGAGTAAATCAGAAACAGCTTCTCTCCAGACAGCCCCTGAGTCTGCAGCTGGCCCCTACAAAAATCTTTATAGATGATGATAATAACAGTTATGATGTTGAGTGGCCGGTCACTCCAGGCTATCATAATAATACCGGTCTCCACAACTTCTCTTCATGAGACTTCAAGATTTTCCTGTTTCATAGTTTTTCTGGATCTGTCCATCTCACCTAAGAAGAAACTTCTAAACAACAAAGGCAGCTGTTGATGTAGATAAGATGGATTCATCTGGCTGGGGCACCTACTCTATATACTCCCTTAAGTCAGTATTTTCTAAGAGACAGTCAATCCTTCATAGCAAAATTAAGTTAACAGGATCATGTCCGGTTAATTAAAAATACTGGCCCCAGAATCTGTCTGATCTGTTAAAGCCACAAGACTCTACACTGGCTTCTTTCAAATGCTCCAATTCTGTGACTCTATGCTGCATCCCATCAGCTTGGAAAAGGTGTACCTTCCTTCTCAAATGAAAAGCCCACGTAAGGATGATGGGTTTTTGCAGTTGATAATTACGGCAGGGAGCAGTCTGATACCTCACCTCCCTAGGGGGCAAGAAAGGAAGCTGACCAGTCAAAACTTGCACCTACACACCCCAAACTGCACTCAGCCAGGGAGGTGCCTTCCTGGACCTCAAAATAAATTAGATTAATTCCAAGGGTCACTTCTCGAGGATCACTCATATAATAAGGATGTATCGGGGTGGTCACACCCCCACAACACAACTGCTCACCATTGAGTATCCCTGGCTGAAGGTGCCTGTGTAGCATTCTCACTGCAAAAGACAAAGGTCATGTTATTAACTGGCCATGTTTCTTTCTATCTCTGAACCTCGCTGGTACATTTCCTCCTGCCCTCTTCATGCAACTCTTCCTCCTTATATGCCCAAGCATTCCTCCTACACAAAGCCTTCATTGTTTCTGAAATTCATGGAGATACCCAAGTTTTCCTATGGTCACCTCAGCACAAAAAAATGAGAGTCTGTTCTTGACCTGACCTCTGTAACCTCAGTGGGAACATAGGAATTTGGGGATGATGGGTCCTCCCCAGAGAAGCCCCTAAATTGTAGTATGTTCAAGACCATCCCCATATCCAATTTCCCCAACAGTGTTATAAAATCAGATTGCCATAACTTTGAAAAGTCTTTCAAGGACCTATCCAATTGACTAGAGTGCTGTATTAGTGGTAGAAGTCACACATTCATTTCCTCTCTACATCTCATCCTGGTTAAAAAGCAAGCCAGAGTACACAGGCAGGATAACAGACTAGAAATGATAAAATCTGCATTCTGGGCTCAGCAATATCAGCCTACCATAATGTGGAGATCCTAGTTTTAGACTAGGAAAGAGAAGTAGGAGGAGAAATAACTTCCTTGGCTCTCTAGAAGGAAACCATCTTTCATTGGTGCAGACTCAAAGGCAGCCATACAGGTGTATGAGATTGTCTCTTACTAGCTGCGTCACCAGGGAAACTTTCTGAGTTTTTGTTTCCTCCACTGCAAAGAGAGAATAACAAGAGTAGCCTGCCTATCCCAGCAAGGCAGTAGCTTACGGGCGGTTAGGAAGGTGCAGGCAGGAGAGCACAAGACATATTCGAGAGATCAGTTTTGCTGGATGGAATCTGGCAACAATCGAAATTTCTCCCCCTTCTCCATGGGCACGAGCCATGGGGTTGGCAATATCCACCAGAACCTTAGGGCGAGAAGGTGCTGTGGTTTTTTGGTCCTGTCAAGTCTCATGTTGACATCAGATCCCCAGTATTGGAGGCAGGACCTGTGGGAGATGTTTGGGTCATGGTGGGGGGGATCCCTCATGGAAGGCTCGGTGCCATTCTCTCGGCAGTGAGTGAGTTCTCACTCTTCGTTCCTATGAGAACTGGTATTGAAAAGAGCCTGGGCCTCCTCCCCCTCTCTTGTTTCCTTGCTCTGGCCACGCGACGCCAGCTCCCTTCACCTTCCACCATGCGTGGAAGCTTCCCGAGGCCCTCGCCAGAAGCAGATGCTGGTGCCAAGCCTCTTGTGCAGCCCGCAGAACGGTGAGCCAAATAAACCTCTTTTCTTTACAAATGACCCAAACTCAGGCATTCCTCTATGGAAACACAAATGGACCAAGGCAGACGGGGAATGGAGGAGAGCCTAAATAACTCCCTACAATAGCAGGTGTTTGCATAGACTGGACAGGATGTGATACGTGTATAAGGGGGAACAGTCACTCACTAAGTAGATTCATTGGGAAAGGCAGTTTGAAGGCCTGCAGGAGACTGAAATATCTCCAATAAAAGTGACAAGCGGGAAGCATAATAAAATGCTTACTACTGTCCGGCCACTGCTGTAAGGGCTTTATGGGTATTAACTCAGTTCATCCCTGCAACAGCCCTATAAGGCAGGTGTATTATCATCGCTTCCCCCAAATCAGCCAACAAGCGGTTGAGTGAGGATTCAACCTTCGACCCCAGACAATCAAATAGCAGAGTCCATATTCTCAAGCACTGCAGGTGGTGAGTTTCATTAAGTATTTTCCTCAGTGCAATAACCAAGCAGAGCATTAACCCCTCTCCTTGTTCTACACCCACAGCGCTTGCAGTCCTCACTACCCAGCTGCGTATCCATTCAGGTACTACTCACTTTTTTAGTCCAACATGTGTGAGTGTTCTGTCTGTCTCCAATGTAAGATTATGAGCTCCTGAAGGGCAAAAGGTAGATGCGTGTCTTATGGACAGATACACATACTCATCTCATTCCCTGTGAGTAGATGAGTAGATGAGAAACCAGACTTTGAGTTTTAATGAACAGGAGTTTAAGTATCAGTTTTCCCTCTTATTACTTAGGACTTTGGGCAAATTATTAACCTTCTTAAACTTTTTTTTCCTCATCTGTAAAATGAACATAATAACAGAAGCTATTTGTAGAGCAAAGCTTAGCACAGGACCTGGTATGTAGCAGGTGCTCAGTAAATCCTAGCTGTCAGTAACCATTCTTTCAGATGGCAACATCGTCACTGAATCTCCCATTCTTAATGGCTCCCTCCCTTGGTGAGAGGCACAGTTTACCTCTCTCCAGATTATGGTCCCCAGTAGAGGTTGGCTTCAGAATCTCTAACCAACTGAACTCCAACATCCCTCAAAGGGAGAGAGGCTGCCCCTGGGGATGGGGAAGAATGCTGGCATTTAGCAGGCTGGGTGGCTGGGGTGTGAGATAACTTGCAATGCTCAGAAGGGCTCCATACAATGGAGAATTTTACCACCCAAACACCAATAGTTCTTCCGTTGAAAAACACAGACTGTTTAGAAAATATTCATAGATGAGAGCAGCAGACAAAACCATTCCAATAAACAGGTCAAAGGGGCAAGTGGTCCCAAATCAGTTAGAGATCTCCGGTACCTCCTTATGGTTTCGGGTGGCTCCGCACAGAAGGGAATCTGATTGGCTGAGGCCAGAGTGTCCTGCAAGGCTGTGATGACCTCCTGCAGCTGGCCCAGGGACAGCCGGTACATCAGGGGAGTCAGGTCGCAGCCTCGCCACTGGAGTTGTTGTTCTTGCTCCTCTATTTCCCTTCTCAGCTGTTGATCTTTGGCTTCCAGCACAGACATCCTTGCTTGGAGAGCTTCGATTTCTTTCTGCAGAGAATGAGGAGACCAGATTTTATAAATTAACCCTGCTCATGGCAAACTGCTCTATGGATAATGACTCATTTAAATGAGAATTGGCCAGATGCACCAGCGCCGCAGAGCTCCCCTTCTGAGGCAGGCAGATTTTTGGAGGTTTGCTGAACTGGAAAAATCATTTCGGCTTTATATTCCTAATGAGTTGGCATAAGGAAAAACATTCCCTCCCAAGCATTAAATAACTCTGGTGGGGGGGTGAGCCAAGAACTTAACTTGGAAGAACCCAGCAAATACAAAATGACTGACTTCAGTTTAGACGGGAGAGTTAGAAGACAGGGCAGCATGCATCGCACGCTGAGATACAGGCTAAGCCGGTGACATCAGCCACAGACCAAAACAAAAGAGGCAAACAATCCCGGGTGGGTCTGTCCCCAAATATAAGAATTTAGAATATAGAAAAAGATGAAAAAAAGAAAAACCTCCTGGCTTCTTGCCTCTACAAGATTGAGAGAACAATGAGATGCTGCAGATAGTGCCCTGCAGTCTAAAGTTCATAAAAATATTAAATAAATTTAATTTCCATTAATATAGCAAGCTGAAGTCCAAATAATCCATAAAGTATCAGCTAATCTTAAGGTCAACGTATAAAACAAGCAGCAGGTAACTGAACACCATCCTGTGCACAGCGGCATAGCAGGTAATCGTCTCACTGCCCATATGATTCTGAATGAAAAATCGGACTCTCTTAACTAACGTACTCCCACGTTCCGGGCATCGTTTCTGGCTGATAAGAGCACAGCTCTAATCCTAGGCATCTGCCTGTCTCTTATCCACAATCTCTCAGCCCCAAAGTGCAGAGCACCTACAGCTGCGACCTCCAGAGCCCACTGCCAGTACAGGGCAGGGAGGAGGATGAGGTATTGAACAGCTACCAAGATGCTCTAAGAAAATAACGCCTCATTGCCGCCATTGCTCCCAGAGCACGGTATTACTCACTGGGTCTCTCAGCTGACCTCCCTATTCCTGCCTTTACTTCCTATATCCTATTTTTTTCTTTTTTTTTTTTTTTAGGTTTTTTTTTTAACTGTGGTAAAATACACACAACATAAAGTTCACCGTCTTAACCATTTTTAAGTGTGCAGTTCAGTGGCATTAACTAACATTCACGTTTTTGTGCTACCATCACCACCGTCCACTCCAGAACTCGTTTCCTCTTGCAAAACTGCAACTCCACATCCACTGAACCATAACTCCCCACTCTGTCCCCCCCCCAGCTCTCGGCAACCACCCTTCTACTTTCTGTCTCTATAAATTTGACTCCTCCAGGAACCTCATATAAATGGAGTCACACAGTATTTGTTCTTTTGTAACAGGCTTATGTCACTTAGCAAGATGTCCTTAAGGATCATCCATGTTGGGGCAGGTGTCAGAATTTCCTTCCTTCTTAAGGTTGAACAGTATTCGATTGTATGCACATACCACATTTTGTTTTTCCATTCATCCATCGTGGGCATTTGGGCTGTTATCACTTTTTGGCTACTGGGAACATGCTGCTATGAACACGGTGGGTATACAAATACCTCTCTGAGTCCATGCTTTCAATTTTGGTGGTAAATACCCAGAAGGGGGATGGCTGGATCACATGATGATTCTATTTTTAATTTTTTAAGGAAGCTGCATACTGTTTTCCGTAGTGGTCCTATATCCAATTCCTAACAAAAGTGTCAAAGCAATTCTTTACAGTGAGGTCAGATCATGTCACTTCACTGCTTAAAACCCTCCAGTGGCTCCCAATTGCAGTAAGAGAGAAGTTCAAGTCCTTACAAGGCCCCTGTACCTCTGACTTCCTCCCCTATGGCCTCACTTATGCTACTCGGGCCACACGGGCCTCCCGGCTTCCGCTGAACACATGAGACACACTCTACTGTGGGCCTCTGTGTGGCTGTCCCTCTGTCCAGCCTGCTCTCATGAGAAATCTCTACATGGCCTCCTCCTTCTCCTCTCTCAAGTGTTGGCTTCAACCTCACTGCTCAATGAGTAGACTCTATCATCCCATACCCCGGCCTATGCACTGTAGCTTTTACCACCCTACAACATGCTAGTTATCTACTTTAGGTATTTATTATGTTTATCACTTATTGTCTATCTTCCATTCCCACCCCTACTAGGACAGAAGCTCCCCAGGAATCCCAAGCATTTCACACAGTCTGGCAAATAGTGGAGACTCTATAAATATCTGGTGAATAAATGAATATTCAAGCACCTTTTCCCAGAGTGCTCCAAACACAAAGTACCCTGGGCTAAAATTATTTTCTGTACACGCTGACATTCTCAGGAATTGCGTAGACCTTTAAGTGGTGAATGTTGTTAAAAATCAAAAACCAGATTTCATATTTTCAGCATCCCAAACTTTACTATGAAACTCACTGAATATGTACATAGATGCTCAGTTTACCAGGGAATTATTTCCAAATTGCAATGACTTTTGTCTCCCTTTGCTACCTCGCCATTGTAGTGACTTGGGTGGGGCAGGCTCAGATAATAACACTCTGCATGGTGGGAATAACTCGTCCAAGCCCCCATAACTTGTCTAAACTTGTTCAGCTATTTAGAGCCTAAGCCAGCATTTGGACTGGGGCACTGAAGACCCGTGCTTTCTATGAGGTCACACTGCCTCTAATCCACACACCCTCACTGCTCCTGTTCCTGCTGCAGGCCTCCAGGCTCAGGCATGCATGGACCCAGTTTCAAGGTCCCCTCCCTCTGGAGAGCTCCCAACTGGCCTCTGGCTGGAACTAAGTGCTGCACCCAGATTTCTAGCCCCTGGACGATCCTTGGGCAACTTTCATCCACTGCTCTGGGCCAACCCTGGGCTTCCATGTAGCCTGCTATTCATGCCTTGCCCAGCCCGGACTTAACAGCTCGTCTCTTAACAACTGCCGCTCACAATGCACCATGATAGGAATTTCCATAAAGGATTTTCACAGCACAGAGCTCTTTCTGCCTTCAAAGGAAGCTTCTAAAGGTCAAAATGATAAGAGGTGACAAATTGGCCTGGCAGACAAGGAACACGTATTCAAAAGGTAATGAAGAATATCGAAAACAGGCACAAAACGCTGGGGAGCTTTCAACTCTTGTTTGTAATGAGATTCCTACAAGCCCCCTAGTCCTTCCCACTGTCTCTCCTTTTAGTCCTCCCGGCTTGACAGCCAAGGCTCTAATTGCTGTACTCAAGCAAAGCAAAGACCCACTTGGCTGCATTGGACGGAAACAGATAAGAAAAACGTCATCCTGTTGAAGATCCTTCACCTGCTCACCTGTAACTGCTGCTTCTCCTGAAGAAGCCAGTCTCGCCTCATGATGGACACACGCAGGTTGTCCTGAGCAGTGGGTTCCAACTGCCGGGGCTCCATTTTGAGTGGGGCTTGGCTATCATCACTGCCGGCCCTTGAAGTAACACGTACATATATATTAGTACAGGTGCGGAGAAGCTGAAGTCCCTCAGGTCAACAAGTATTTTAAGAGTAAGAAATTTCACCAAGCGGTCCCCAGCCATTCTCATCCTTAGGAGGTATCTACCTATCCTAAGGATGAGGTCCCTTGTGTAAATTTCTGCTTTAATTGCAATCTGTTGGGGCTTTTTCTTTTGCCCATAGCCAAATTTCTGTTATTAGACCTGCACTGTACACTACAGTAGCCCTTGGCCACATGTGACATGTGCTTAGCCCATATTTAAATGTGCCAAAAATGCAAAACACACATTAGATTTTTTTAAAGTTAGTACAAACATAGAGAGTGCAAAATAACTCACTAGTAATATTTTTAGTTTCATTGCATATTGAAATGATAATATTTTAGATATACTGGGTTGAATTTAATATATTATTAAAATTAATTTCACCTATTTCTTAACTTTTTTCATGTGGCTACTATATCATTTAAAATCATGTATGTGGCTCACATTATATTTTATTAGACAGCACTGCCTTGGACCATCTAAACAGGGCCAAATTCTAGAGCTGATGGAGAGTCAAAGGAAGTGTGACTGATTTGCAGGTGCTTGGGTCAGAGCTCCTCAGAAAAGATTTGCTAAAGGACTGTTGAAACCACTCGAAACCTGCTTGGCTCCTGCTCTTGCTTCTGCTGGAGGTGACATATTTGGTGACAGCAATACTGGTGAAAAGGTGGGCACAGACTTGAGCCTTATGCTGGTCACCTGCTTTTACAGAAATCTTGTCTGTATTTATCATCAAAGAATCACAAACTCATTGTTAAAGTATTCAATTCAGTGCAAGTGAGCAAGAAAAAAAGTTTACCCTAAGCAGAACGACATCAGCAATTTAAGAAGCTAAGAAAACACCATCGACTAAAACTAAAAGGTAAACGACAAGTTGAGAAAAAATATTGCCCATACATGCCAGAAAAAGGAATAATATTGCTAATTTAGAAAGATTTCTGTTAAATCAAGAAGAAAAAGACAAGTGCACCAATCAGAAATTCCAAAAAAGAAATTACAAAGGGTAGAGCGTTGAGGAAAATGTTTATCATCAAAAATGGTTCTAAATGCAAATCCAAACAACATAAAATGTCACGTTTCACCTAACAAACTGGCAACGGTTTGCACAAACCATAATTTGTTAGTGAGAACAGGGAACAAGAATGAGAATTAAACTTTAGTGTAACACTCTCACTTAAGAATAGACTGTATGGAAATACTCGTAGATGTACACAAAGATCAGCTACCAAAATATCCCATTTTCTCTTAGCAGCCCAAACTGACATCGTAGTAGCTGTTCCCCCACAGCAGGGTCAGTGCAGTAAACCACGGCACAGCCTCCCGAGGAAGGCTATGCAGCCACCAAAAGTAAGTCACACAAGAAGTATCGGCATGAAAAATGTTCACTATTTATTGCTATTTTTTCTAAAGCAGGTTTTATGGCAGTATGTATAATATATACATAAAAATAATACATATATAAAATAAAAGGCAGAAAAATATCCACCAAAATGCCATTGGCACTTATCTCTGGGTGATGGGATTACTTGTTTCAGTCAATCTTTTATGAAGTTTCTATAGTGAGTGAGCACGTCTTATTTTTGTAACTATAATAAAAAATGTTTTCCACCACATACACCAAGTAGCTGCTTTAGTGACCTAAGTATTTTAACACAGCCAACCTATCCTATGGCTCTTGGACATGGCTGTGTTTTAAATAAATCCCATCAATACGTTCATCATCGAAGCCATCTTCCCTTGCAGAGGAGCAGGTATCTGTAGCTTCTGACACTTTGAGGCATAAACTCAGTGTCCAAAAAAGGCCAAATTAAACCTTTCCCTCCTCCCATGCACTCTCCTTCCACACAGCTAGAGCTTGTCTGCCATTTTGTCCTTACTTCAGGGCTCAGTGACAAGCATGCAGCTGCATGTTCTTATTGGTATGTGCACACGGGGTCTCACTACCTCTGCATTTCTTAGAAAAGAAAATGATCCTAATATGTGTTGTGCTATGTTCATCTCCTTTCAGTCTTGGCCCATGGCATGCATTCATTCAGAAAAAGAAAAAAACATTACTAAGCACCCAGTATGTGCTGGGGACACAACAGTAAACTGAACTTGGTTCTTCCAGGGAGCAGAGAAGACAAATGTATCAACAGAAAAATTACAAGGCAATGTGGAAATGCTTGATCCAAAAAACAGACCAATTACTGAAGACTTTTTTTTTGTTTTTTTGGAGACAGAGTCTTGCTCTGTTGCCCAAGCTAGAGTGAAGTCACGTCATCAAAGCTCCCTGCAACTTCAAACTCCTGGGCTCAAGCGATCCTCCTGCCTCAGCCTCCCCAGTAGCTGGGACTACAGGCGCATACCACCACACCTAGCTAATTTTTCTATTTTTAGTAGCAACGGTGGGGGGAAGGGGAGGGAGAGATGGTCTCACTCTTGCTCAGGCTGGTCTCGAACTCCTGACCTCAAGCAATCCTCCTGCCTCAGCACCGAAAGTGCTGGGATTACAGGCATGAGCCACCATGCCCGGTCCCAATTACTGAAGACTCTAAAGGCTGGGATGACTCTCCCACTTCCTGAATCTTAACATGGCACTTACAAAGTAAGTGACCCAACCAACCTTGCTGCAAGGAAGCAACCCTAGTATTTTTAGAAACAATGCTACAAAATATGTCACCTCAGCATTTCTAAGATAGAAAACAGTAGCTCCAGAAAAAGGAACCTCGCTTTTATTCCCGTGCCTGACACAAATGCAAATTCTCTGAATAATCTTGAAAGTCACTTACTTACTGTAACAGACGATGCAATTTAGAAATGTATTTTCTATTCCATGTGCTTAAAGGCAAATGACAATAATAGAAGTAAAAAAAATGTTTAAACTGATACTAATAAAGTAAACTGCTATGAACTGAGAATGTATGGTACACCGGACAGTATCACTTCTATCTCACTTCTCACTGCAGACCTAGGATGGAGGTGTTATTATTACAGTTTTGCTGATGAGGAAACAGAGTCTCAGGGAGGTCAGGTGACTTGCCCATGGTCGCATAGGCACCATATGCCATAGGTTCTCAGCAAGATCAGCAACTTGTTTCCCCAGCTTCCAGCCACAACCCAAAACACCCCTTGACTGAGTCCCCTCCCGGCTGTTTAGCGGCTGCAAAGCGCACAGCCCGTGGAGGCGAAGGCCAGCGTTTGGGTCTTGCTTCTGCCTTTTCCTAGCCGAGTGTCCCTGGACTTACCTAATCTCTCTGAACCTAACCTTAAAGTGAGAATGCTGACCATGATAATAACGAGCATGCCTTCCCTACACAGCCGATTATAGGGATTAAATTTGTTCGACAAATGACGGCTGAGCACCTACTGCATGCAGACCCCACCCTCTCACTGGGACCCTATGGGGACTGAGACCGAGCACCTGTGTCCTCAGGGAGTTTCCTCTTGGCCTCCCCACACCTCAGAGTTTGCATCAGGAAAATGAACACTGTGCTCATGCCCAGTGGACACACTTCCTCTGCAGGGAAGCAAAGATTAAAGATGAAATATGTTCAAGAAGAGGAAGTGCCTGGAGCTAACCCATCCCCAGCTACTGGCGTCTACGGGAGTGGCCTGGACTTCCTCCCCTGGGCTCCAGAGTTGAAACCTGCTGGCAGTCTCCTGTTCTCGACTCTGAGCCCAGGGAGCAAAGGGACTGAGCTCATCTCCGGGCGATGTCCCCAGTGCCCTGAACCAAGTAGGGGCCTAGCAAATATTTGTTGTTATGATTTAATGAGTCCGTGGCCTAGAAAATCCAGAAGTCGTTTACATTCACTTTCCTATTGCATTAGATCATTTCTTTGCACTAATTTATTTCCCAATTTGCTCTGCTTATGCTAATATTAAGAGTTTCCTGAATTTCCTAAATAGATACCATCTGGGTTGGGATGAGAGTTATTGAAAGAAATCAACACAGAATTGAAAATTAGCTACAGAAGAGCTACAGGTGGGAATTCTCTATATTATCGTTAATCACATTCATTACTTAATCCATAGGAAAAGCCCCTGCGATTAACCAAAACTCCTCTGTCTGTCTCTCATATCCTTACTCCAGGAACAGAAATGGGTCCACAGCCGGCTGAGTGATGGCCCCAGGACACACCGTCACTCAGTAATGAAGCAAGGGACAGGCTTCCGTCTCTCAAATCTTCAGTCCTCTGAGTCATGATCCCTCTCCCTTCGACAATGTTGTTCCCTTTATATTTAATAATTCTCAATGTGTAATCCCTGATGTCAGTGCAAATTAGCAGCGCTGCTATAAACTAATCAGTATGTAAAATGAGCAAATCCCTCGGGGCAAGAATGAAAAACATGCAGGGTAGACCGTTGGAACAGCACTCGCTGCCAACTAGGACTCGAGTGTCTAAGATGCCACTCTCAGGCCCAGGGTTTCGTACAGGTGCCCATCTGGGCCTTCCTGGTACTGGAAAAATCTTGGCCCTTCTACTCTTCTGTCCTTTCTATCAATAATTTAAAGAAGGATAAAACCCATTTGTAAAATAAGAACCTATACCACAAGAAAAAATTTAGCTCCCAATTGCACAGGAGAAAATGTTTCATTCCATTGATACAACATTCACAGCGTGACTGATGGGAGTACATATTTCAGTAATACTGAAATAAAGCAACCACCTGGGTGTCAGTGGCTCCCGTGCCAGGTTGCTAATGAGTGTGCACCTGTGATGAATCTATACTGCGGCCTTGTCCCCAGCCCAGCACGCAGGCCCCAGGGCCCTCCAGTGCCCTTGGCTTTGCTCGGTGGGCTGCCTCCCGAAGGCTTTGTGAGCAAGAATGTCGATGGGGCGGAGAGGCCAAGCAATTGGTCTGCGACGATACCCTGCCCCAGAACTGCCCATGGCGCTGCTGTGGTTCAGGCAGCCTCATGTGTAACACAGAAGGTCCCTTTCTCTGACCCTAATGGTGCCAGTCTTCACAGTACAAGAAAAATTGCTATTTTGTGCCACTGCTGGAATCATAAAATTATAATCTCAGAAAGCACCAAAATTATTGGAGCCAATGATCTCATACTTACAGTTAGAAAAATGAGGCCCAGAGGGAGTGTCGCCCAGTCCAGATGACTGTTTCTGGCAACAAGAGTTGAGCATGACCCTCGAGAATAACATTGCTAATCACAGCTCCCTGTTGATGACAACTCTATCAAACGTACGTCATACGACTTGTGTGTTTCCATCTCTCCCTCTTCGGGAGGATGGTGCTAAAGAAGTGGTTTGGGCCAGTCGTAGGACCACGGAAGTGTGCTTTAAACCTAGAAATAGCTTCCTCATCCAACAAACAATGTCATAAATTACCAAGGCCATTCTGAAAGCACAAGAGAATATTGAAAAATTTCCAGGGGCAACAGGTAACTTTGAGATTCTTCCTTACATGTATGATTTGGGTCTAAAACACAAGGAGCATGGAGTAGAAGTCATATTCCTGAGGAAACTGGTCTTCATTGTGATATATGGTCTTATCCACTCATAGAAATGACCACCCTGCCAGAGAGACATGTGAATATTTGTTTGGGTTTATGACAGTTACTCCTGATACTACTGGCCTCAGGACAGATGTCAGCTGAATTTGAATGAAGAGGATGACACAGGAGACGTTTATTTGGAAGCTTTTATTTATAATCCACTATTTCCAAAACACATTCTGAGGAGTCCTCTGTGGCTAACCTCAACGTATTCTTCTCTTATTCTCCTTTCTCCCTTCCCTTCTTTTGGCCATGACAAGGGGTCCGGAGTCGGTCTCCTGAGCGCAGGACACATGGCATACTAGTGGCCCTTTCTGCTCCCCATCTCCAGCTCTAATTCGGGGTTCAGAAACATATCCTGGTACTTTGGCAATAATGATAAAGTTTTCTGCCTTATCATGGCCATCTTGTTTTATATCCTTGGTAAAATGTGTCTATAACTGACACATTAAAAATGTGTTATTTTCTAAAATGCGTTATTTTCTACTCTTGCATAATGTGCATGGATTCCAGTCTGTGAGCTGAGAGCTGATCGTCACTGAATTCTGTGACACTGAATTCTGGCATGGTCCCTATACAGCAACCAAAGGGAAATAAAGAACCACATGCTTC